>CAUYLG010027571.1:0-239182 GCA_963573385.1 Cacajao melanocephalus | reverse complement strand
AATAATATATTTATGCTCTTTCCTCTGCCAAATGAAAAATATAAAACGCAATACATGTCATTGAGTGAAATCCTGAAATTTCTTTCTTCCCTCCCTTCCTCTTCCTTTCCTTTCCCTTCCTTCCTTCTTTCCTTCCTTTCTTCCTGCCTGCCTTTTCTCTCTCTTTCTTAGCTGTCTACTTTTCTCCTTGTTGTTCTTTTCGTTTCTTTCCTTAATTTTTCAGAATACAGTTATTTTTTTATACATTGTTTATCAGCATGACTTTGTATAGCTTTTATTCTTGAATTTCCTTTATATTTTGAGTCCATACAGATTATATATATTTGTCTTAACGTTTGCTAAGTAAAAAGAGAAGGAATTTGAAATCATCCATTTGTATTTTTAATTCAGGATACAACATGTTCTTGCTATGAAATGAGGCAAATAACCTGAATGATTCTTACTACATTATGTATAAAATAAGGTAAATAATTTTACTTTAGAAGAGTGATGTAAAAGTCAATCTAATTGTGTATACATTAGAATAAAACCTTTCTAAATAGGTGACACTTTGAAAAACATCACAGAATTGTTTGGGGATGTTGAAACAGTAAAAAGTATAGTAAGTTCTTAAAATGTATTCAAGTAGAGAAGAGCTTTCCTTGGACTTAAATTTTAAATGATCCTTGAAGTGTTATAAAAATGTTTAATTTTAAGAAGGAAAAGCTTTTCAATGAAGAAATTTTCCAAATATCTGGGTTCCTAATGGCTATTTCTAAAGTCTTCTGAATACTCAAAATAGAAACTTTTGCATTTTTATGATTAATCTGTCTCTTACGTTCCAAGCCTGAGATCATATTTATCCAGGTATCTACTTATCATGTTTCACTACGTACAGACACACACATACGTGCACGCACACACACACACATGCACACACTTCAGTAGAAAGTGGAAAACACTTTCTCTTTCATTGTGGCATTTTAACTTTCATAAGAGAAGAGCTGCCTTTCTATAGAAACAATAAATTTCCAATTCCATATTCACAGCTTTTCTTTAATTATCATCTTTTAAACCACATTTTTCCCTTCATAAACTTGGCATACATCTTATTTAAGAAAGTTTAAAGTATTATCTGAAGTGCAAAGTCATATATATATTTCAAATAGATATTAAGTAAAAACAAAGATTAATTTGCTTTTTGTTAATCACATCTTCTATTTTTCCCTTCATTAACACTATTTCTGTGCTTTTTGGTAACTAAGAAAGACACAGTGAGTAAATTCTAAGGGGAAAAAAATTCATTACTTCAAGAAAATATGTGTCATAAAGTGAAATTAAGATTTCAACATAATCCTTCCCTGTTAGTTGTACTACTTAGATGTTATTTATTGCAAAGGGAAAAGATACAGTTTATTTTCCAACTTGTAGCATTAAACATTTTAAATATTAAAGATGATAGAAAAACTTGGCTTGCATTTTCCTTTTGTGGACTCCAGAGGGCAGCATGCATTCTTTCAATGCCATAAAAGGTTAATAATAGCTATCCATCTTCCTCTCTCTCTCTCATCTATCTTTCTTCCCCCAACCCCTTCTCTCTTCCATTGACTTTATATCTGTATTTCTGGATAGAGACAAGTAGACCCCCACTAGAAACAGCTAGGAGAAAAATAAAAATATATAGTTAAAAAATTATTAGATACTTTATTTATATTTCCAAAAGAACAAACACAATGAGGTTAACTAAGCAGAATATATCCTTCTGGATTTTTCAATAAACTCAAAAATATTTTACTTTCATCTTAAAAACTGTTTAATTTTATAAGTAATTAAGTAGATGCTGAAAATTGCTCCATTCCTTATATAACCAACAAAACAAGCCTAGAAAAGTAACATTGGCTTTCATCAGGACAATGACTTTTACTAAGGATAGAGGATGACAGGGTAGCACATCCTGGACAACTTTTAGATCTCTGGATGTATAGCAAGGAAAACTTACAGACTCCCTGTGTAAAGGGCTTTCTTGTGTATTTACTTGCTTAGACTTTTAATAAGTCAAGACCAGTCAGTGACCATTTATAAGGTGCTGCCATTATTCTAATTATAGAAGAAGTGTGTGTGATATATAACTGTAGGGGGTGTGCAAAGACAAGCCCGTGCTTTTCCACAAATGAAACTTAATGACCTCTCCTTCTCACAAGTGACTCAATGAAGAGTTTAGAAGAAGGCAAAGAGAGCTTCATTCTAATTAATTCTCTCTTAATTTAATCTTCTGGGTTGTTTTAATCAAGAAAAAAAATGATTATTTCACAGATAAAACTTTAGTTAATGGTAGAGGAAAGAACATTAACCTTGACTTGAGCATTGAAAATTGGAAGCACCTGAGGGAGATTCTGGTTACAGAGAGAAAGGGGACAATAAATGAGAACCATGGAAAAGATGAAAGTGGCATTTTACTAATAATTATACATAAAATTACAGCAATTACATTTATTTTTCACAAAATTAAAAGAAAACAAAGTTGCAATTAATGTTTACAAATGCAAGAAATGGAAAATGCATTATTTTGATATGATTCACTCCCCTGCTTAAATTTGTCTCTGGTTGTTTGCAGGACGTGCTCACATAAACTTTCACAACGGCAATTTTTTTTTTTTTAAATGGAAGGGAAGCCCAAGTTCCTAATTTCTATTTGCAAGAATATTAACACTTGGGAGAAAGTGTAGAATGACTGAAACAAGATCTTCACAAATCATTACATTTTTCTTTTCAGCCTTAACAAGTAGAAATAAAGCTACATCTATTGGATTCTTTAACATGAGCACTGTAATTTACATGAAAAATAAATTGAGGTGGAATTATTCGGGGAGCCTAGGTATAGCAGGATCACCATTTGTCAGAGATTATTACTCTAGAAGGCTCCCTAGGAGAGGCATACATTTGTCCTGAAATAACACATTGCATAGTAACAGCAAGGAGCTTGTCTCTGTACTTCTCACAGTCTGCACACATGTGCAGAGAGACCTTCCTACTGAGCCTATCAAGCCAACCTGCTCATTTATGTGGCAATCCCAGCCCTTAGTTTGGAACTACTGAAGCAATCACAGAATCATCTATTTACCCACTAACATGTTGTCTTTGAAACATAAAGGAGATAGATCTGTTTCATCTGAAACCCTAAATGTTTTCAGAAAGACTAGGTTAGTAGGAAGATACAAAACATTGGATTTAAGTAATCGTAAGAAGAAAAAAAAAATCTCAATAGTTTGGCTCATTCATTAACTATGAAGATCAGTGTCCTTGTACCTAAATTGAGAATAAAAAAGTCCTCTGAGAGGATTCCTGTGATGATGATAATTATTTTAGGCAAAGTGTCTAGTGCAGTGCCTGGAATAATTGAGCACCTCTGCTTGTGTTGGAATCAGGGGGCCTTTAATATTACAAATTCAGATCTTGTCCTTCATGCGTAATGCCAAAGAACCCATCCACAGCATAACCCCATGCTCTGAACAGTAGCACTGACCCACTTGTGTTATGTGTCCCTGCCCACATTTAACTTATGTATTCTGGTCACTCAAGGCTGAGTGAAAGAGAGTGATTCTGGCCACTCTAGCAATGAGACTGTAAAGAGCTAAGTGGCCATAAATGGAGTCACACTTTGTGCTCATTCAGCACCAACTCCCAATAGCACGTTTCTATCCAACTAGTCGTTCAGGCGTTTGTACAGAAACCTTAATGCAAAGATATCCTTTTGAAAGTGGGAGCAAACCTTCTTATTATTGGGTACTGATTAAGTTAATCGAATTATGAAGCCTTTGGAACCATCCATTTATAGTTCCACTGTCATTTTGTTGTTTTGGAAGAGTGGTATGAGGAAGCACACTCATTTACCAAACCTACACTAACAGTTGGTAAATGTGGTTGTGTTTAAACTTAAATGAGAAGCTAAAGTCAGCAATTTAATTCAAATAATGAGCTACTGATTATTTTCAGGATCTTAGAGCTCCTTTTGGTTATAAATTGCTGTTTGCAGATAGCAGCTAGTCAGTCATTTCACCACAAAGCCTCTTATTATGTAAAATGGTTTTAATCATTAAAAGTGTTTGGAGTTTCAGAAAGTCAGACAGCACAAAAATACCTAATAATACACTCTAAGCCACCTACAATGAATTTCAACTTTATCTGGTTCCAAAGAGAAAACTGACTAAAATATTTTTGGTGGATGCGTATCAGTGGATTTCTACTGCATATATTATTTCAAATAGGGATAAGCATATGGTTAAGCAGAAAAAGAACTAAGTTATATGATTTAAAGTTTTTTTTAATAGAAAACCATAAATAGATGTCATGTAGAGAAACATGGCAAGACTCTCCAAGGTACTATAATCTATAAGGCACATATAAATATATACATAGCTATATATACATAGCTATTCATGTATGGAGCTAGCATAATGGGCCTCCCATCAAGAAATAATACTGTAAAATACAATTTTGACCCTCATTAGAGCATATTTCTTAAATAAGAGCTGTTTTCTTTATAAAATATCTTTTTATTATTCACCTAAAAAATCCCACCAATCAGCAGTGGGATTTGTACATCACAAACTTAAAAATATATTTTTTAAAACACATAAATTAGAGAAAATAATCTTAGAAAAATCAGTACACACATTTTCTAGAATTAGTTTTTGCTAATGTGAAAATTTAGCAGTTCAAGACGAGAGGGTTTTAACGCTATTTAGTGTATCTTCATATTCTATACATTCAGCCATACTGGGGTCAAAATTGCCAATGTACATAACCACAGACTGTCATAGTTCATCCTTTTAAACTACAAGCCTATAAACACACAATTTGCTCACATAAACAGGCTAAAGTTAAGTCTATTATGAAATAACAAAGCACTTATCTTCTTCAAGAGAAGGGAAAAGTTCAAATATAAAGCATAAAAATTTCAAGGGAATGTTAGGATCCCCCATGTAACTAATTCTTCTAGGCTAGATGCTAAGCTCTTTATGAGGAGCCAGTAAGTAACTGCATTGTTCAAAACATATTTATTTTTTTAAAAAAAGATTTATTATATTTATTTATGCAAAGACAGTATCAGCAATAGGTAATGGAGATATATTTTTTAAGTTTAAAATTAATTTTCCATCTCTTCTTTCTACCTTACTTTTTTTTTTTTATATTGAGTCTCATTCTGTCACCCAGGCTGGAGTGCAGTGGCACAATCTTGGCTCACTGCAACCTCCACCTGCAGGGTTCAAGTGGTTCTCCTGCCTCAGCCTCCCTAGTAGCTGGGATTACAGGTGCATGACACCACGCCCAGCGATTTTTTTTTTTTTTTTTTTTTTTTGTATTTTTAGTAGTGGTGGGATTTCACCATGTTGACCAGGCTTGTCTCAAACTCCTGATCTCAGGTGATCCACCCACCTTGGCCCCCCAAAGTGCCGTGATTACGGGCATGAGCCAACGTGCCCGACCTGTACCTTACTCTTTTAATTACTTCAGCCAAAAAAGTAGCAAAAAAAAGTTTATTTCTTTACTTTTTCTTAATGTCATACTGGGATACTTACAATTGCCTCTTTAATATTTAGGTACCATTTATAGTTAAGCTGGAGACTTAATTACAGAATAATACATATAAGAATGTTATAGTACCATAAAAAGTACAAAGACTTTTTAAAAGTAAAATTTCAGGGCACTTCCAAATTCTGAAGTGTAATAAAGTCCTCCTGGGATTCTTAAGTTGAAAGACTCTTTCCTTAACATTCAGAATAAAAGTAACTAGGAATTATAGACCACGATGCACACCGGTGATTTTGCCCACAGTAGCTGCATTAGGTTAGGCATAAATGGAGTCTCCATGTCTCATGGATGACGTAATTGGGAGAAAGACCAGGAAGCCACTGTAAACCCATGTCTATGGCTGGTCATATGACACTGATACAACTGTTTCCCTTAGAAAGGTGTTATGTCTTTGCTTCCATTCCAGGGATTAGCCCTTGAAGTTCTTATACAGCTACATCCCTTCTTTACATAACCAGTTCTAGGAGCAAATCTCCTGAAAGAATGGTAATACTGACTGGAAAAACAAGACTGTGGGTACAGCAAAGGGGCTCTGGGGCTCTAGTTGTTTGTCATGCACAATGTACAATGAAGAGAGCAGCTAATCTAAAAATATTGTTAACTCCGCCTCTACCACATTCTTGGGATGTATGTATTAAGCAACTTCTGTGATTTAGAAATACCAGAACTACCCATGTTGATTCTTCTGGACATAGAGCCAAATAGCAGGCACTCTTTAGCTGCTGAAAATATAACAATGAACAAAAGTCAATGCCGATGTGAAATTGTTCTAATGATGAAAACAGACGATGGAAATAGTGTGAATTATGACATATAATAGCACATGGTGATAAGTGCTATGACAAAAAGAAATAAAGCAGCATAAGGGTAAAGAGAGTGGTGAGATTGCTCTTTCATACAAAGCAGACAGAGAAAGCCTACCTAAGAAAGTGAATTTTGACTATTAAAGAAAGTGAGGGAAACCATCTAGCTAACAGGAAGGGGCACTCCAAGCCTGTATATAATGGCAAATGCAATGATCCCAATGTGGAAATATAATTGGCATTGTCACAAAACCTGAAGGCCAGCATGGGTAGGCATAGCATAATCAAAGTATAGTATAAAATGAAATACATGAGCAATGCATATGCCAGGTTGTATAAGGACTTGGATTTTATTTTGTGATGAGAAAGCATTTGTGGATTTATCAAAGAAGAGAAAGATGATCTGACAGATTGTTAAAGGATCAGTATGACTGTTGTGGTTTTAATTTAAAGAAAGATGAGTCAGCAATGTTTGTCACTTTTCTGCAGCCAAGTTCAACTACAAGTTCGCAGAGCTATTTTAACTGGGGTTGGAATTTTACCAGACAGAGGAATAAATGGGCAAGAGAGTTGATGATAAGGGTACATTTTTAAAATTGTGGTAAAATATACATAACATTACATTTTCCATTTTAACGTTTTTGCAATTGTAGTGTTCAATGTCATTAAGAACATGTTGCTGTACAATCATCACTCTCCATCTCCAGAACTTTCCTCTACCCAAACTAAAACTCTACCCATTAAATTAAAACTTCCCACTCTTCCCTCCCCCTAACCCTTGGCAACCACCATTCTACTTTCTGTCTCTGTGAATTTGACTAGTCTAGATACCTCATATAAGTAGAATAAAACAATATTTTTCTTTATTATTTGGCTTATTTAACTTAGCAAAATGTCTTCAAAGTTTATCTGTGTTGTGCATGTGACAGAATTTTATTCCTTTTTAAGGCTGAATAATATTCCATTGTGTGTATATACTACATTTTATTCATCCATTCATCCACTGATGAACAGTAGGTTGTTTCTATTTTTTTTCTTTTTGGCTATTTTCAATAATGCTTCTATGAATATGAGTGTATAAATACCTGTTCAAGTCTCTGCTTTTATGTCTTTTGGGCATATACACATAACTGTAATTTCTGGATCATATGGTAATTCTATGTTTAATTTTGGAAGAACAGCCATCTTTTCCCACGGTGACTGCACCATTTTCCATTTCCTACCACTGGTGCACAAGGGATCTGATTTCTGAACATGATTGCCAACACATATCATTTTATGTTTTATTTTTTATAATAGCAATTCTAAAGGGTATTAAGTAGTATTTCTTAGTGTTTGATTTCCCTTTCCTTGAAGATTAGTTATGCTAAGCATCATTTCATATGTTTATTAGACATTTACATATCTCTTTTGTAGAAATATCTATTTAAATCTTTTGCCCATAAGACACAACAGCAACAAAAAAAGAAAACTACAGGGCAATATCTCTGATGAACATAGATGCTCAAGTCCTCAACAGACTACAAGCAAATCAAATCCACCAGCACATCAAAAAGCTAATCCATCATGATCAAGTAGGCTTTATTCCTGGAATGCAAGGTTGGTTCAACATAAACAAATAAATAAATTTGATTCACCACATAAAAATAATGAAAAACAAAAAACACATAATCATCTCAATTGATGTGAAACAGAGGCTTTTGATAAAAAGCTTTTTATAATAAAAATCCTCAACAAATTAGGGGCATTGAAGGAACATACCTCAAAATAATAGGAACCATCAATAACAGACCCACAGCCATCATATTGAATGGGCAAAAGCTGGACACATTCCGCTTAAGAAACTGTACAAGGCAAGGATGCCCACTCTCATGACTTCAAAATGGTGCTGGAAGGTCTAGCCAAGAGAAATAAATAAAAGGTATCCAAATAAGAAAAGAAGTCAAACTATTTCTGTTCACTGGTAATATGACTCTGTACCTGGAAAACCCTGAAAGATTGCACCAAAAGGCTCCTAGAATTGATAAATGACCTCAGTAAAGTTTCCAAATACATAATCAATGTAGAAAAATCAGTCACATTTCTATATACCAATAACGTTCAAGCAGAGAGCCAAATCAAGAATTTAGTATTGTTTATGATAGTCAAAAAAAAATCTAAAATACCTAGAGATACAGCTAATCAAGAAGGTGAACGATCTCTACAAGAACTACAAAACACTTCTGCAAGAAATCATAGATGACCAACACAAATAGAAAAATATTTAATGGAAAAGTCAATATTTATAAAATGGTCATACTGCTCAAAGCAATCTATAAATTCAATGCTATTTCTATCAAACTTCCAACATCATTTTTCACAGAATTAGAAAAATTTGTTCTAAAATTCATAAAAATTCAAAAAAAAAAAAACCTGAATAGCCGAAGCAATCCTAAGCGGAAAGAGTAAAGCCAGAGGCATCACATTTCCTAATGTCGAACTATAGTATAAGGCTACTGTAACCAAAACAGCATAGTAATCATAGAAAAACATACATATAGACCAAAGGAACAGGTTAGAGAATGTAGAAATAAAACCAGACACATCTGACCATTGATAAAGTTGACAAAAATAAGTGATGGGGAAAGGACTCCCTATCCAATAAATGGTGCTGTCATCACTGGCTAGCCATACGCAGAAGAATAAAACTGGACCCTTACCTTTCACTATATACAAAAATTAAATCAAGACGGATTAAAGATTTAAATGTAATACCTCAAACTATAAGAGTCCTAGAAGAAAATACCTTTGTGGACATTGGCTTTGGGAATTTTGTCAAATGCTCTTTTTGAATCAATTGAGATGATTATGTAGTTTTTGTTCTTCATCGTGTTAATGCAGTGCATCATATTTATTGATTTTTGTATATTAAATCATCTTTGTATTTATACACTAAGTGAGAATAAATCCTACTTAGCCATATGTATAATCCTTTAAATACGCTGCTGAATTCTGTTTGCTAGTATTTTGTTAGAGACTTTTGCATCAATATTCATAAAGAATACTGGCCTATAGTTTTATTTTCTTTTAGTGTTTTTGTGCCCTTTAGTATCAACATAATGCTATCTTCATAAAATGCATTAGGAAGTATTATCTTCTCTTTTATTTTCTGGAAGAGTTTTAGAGAGATTGGTATTATTATTTAAAGGATTGTTAGAGCTGAGCAGTGAAGACCATCTGGTCCCGGGCTTGTCTTTGCCGGGAGGTTTATAATTATTGACTCAATATATTTATTCTTATAATGCTGCTCAGATTTTCTACTTCTTTCTGAGTCAATTTTTATAGGATGTGATTTTAGTATTTTGTTCATTTAATCTAGGTAACCTACATGAAATGAACAAATTTGTTCATTTGTTTGCATAATTTGTTGGCATACAATTGTTTATAGTACTCTCTTATCGTCCTTTCTACTCTTGTAAAATTTTCAGCAATATGCTCAATTTATGATTTTAGTTTGAGTTTTCTCTTTTTTTCTTAGATAATCTAGCTAACTCTTGTCAATTTTATTGATTCTGTGAAGAACCAGCCGTTGCTTTCATTAATTTTATCCATTAGTTTTCTATTTATCTCCTTTAATTTTTATTATTTCTTTTCTTTCTATTTTCTTAAGACTTAAAGTTAGATTACTTATTTGAGGGCTTTTTTCTTTTTAATGTAAGCATTTATAACTGTGACTGTTTCTTTCAACACTGCTTTTGCTGCATCCCATAAGTTTTGTTATGTTGTGTTTCACAATATTTATCTCAAGCTATTTTCTAATTTCCCATGTGATTTATTCTTTGGCTTATTGTTTAAGAATGTGGCATTTAATCTCCACATATTTTTTAATTTCCCAGTTTTCCTTCTGCTATTTAAGTTTCATTTCATTGTGATTAGAAAATGTATTTCATATAATTTCAATAGTTTTAAATTTATTAAGTCATTTTATAGCCTAACATATGAATTATCCTGGGAAATATTTCATACACACCGGAGAAAAATGTATATTCGGTTGTTAGATGCAGTGTCCTTAAATGTCTGTTAGATTCAATTAGTCTATAGAGTTATTTGAGCCCTCTATTGTATTATTAATCTATCTGATTGTTCTAGGAGAGCTTATAATCATGAACCATAAAATATAAGTTGGATAAGAAGGGACATAAAGATAAGAAAGTGATATAAAGAAAAAGAATACCATTCTGCAATGATGGAACAATTGTTAGAATCCAGTTACTAGAGATACAAAATGAAAACACAGCACATAGTTGTGGAAAGCAGGGTGGCTGAAATACAGCTTGTGTCAAGTTTTCATTACTGGTCAAATGCAGGGTGTGACCATGTAAGTGGTAAGTTGACATAGGCAGAACAATGTGGAGGAAGTGAGAAGGCTAAGAAATTGATATGGAGTTAATCAGAATGAGGGCTAGAAAATGATGAGAATAAATGCACTGAGCCAAAATGCTAATATCTTCAAGGGGATACAGGGAATGGCAGGAAAGAAAACAGATTACAGCTCTCTGAGAAGTATGTGAAAAAGTCTGATTCCATAGGCTTCAATGGAAATTGCTCTTTATAGGATGATCTAGAAGTGATAATGAGAAGCCTGCAACCAGGACTATTGGTAAAAGATATGTGTGAGAGGAAATTGCCATTATTTGAAAGGACAGCAAGAGCAATTATATCCCCAGAAAATAAATAGATTTTAATTACAGCAATAACTTTTGTCAAAGAGATTGAAAAAACAAAAGATTCTTATGAGTTCATTGTGAGTTGCAAAGTGTCCAGTAGAAGAGTTTGCATGTGCCAGTGTGAGAGGGTGAGAAAGGAATAAATGAGGATGTACAGAGCATGGCATGGGCGGGGGGTGGTTAGAGCAGGAATGGGGAGGACTATCTAGAATGCATGTGCTTTTACTGAGTAGAGGCAAACACAAAAGTAGAACATGATATAATGATTATAAGAGTGTAAGCACAAAATCATGTCTCATGTAGTCGACTCTTCTCAGAACAATGGTCTGTGATTTTTTTCTTGTAATGTTTGTCTAGCTTCATATCAGGGTAAAATAGGACTGAAAGAGTAAAAACGGAGCATTTGTTCAGGCAAGGGTGGTCTCATCAGAAGCAGGTAAACTTTACAAGCCTACCCTTTAAACTATGTTCCGTGAGAATCTATAGAAGACAGAGTACTAAAGGAAGAATTATTGGGTAAAATTGTATAAGCACTTTCTAAAATGTAAAAATATCTCTTCTGATAATTATGTAATTCAGTTAAAGTGAAAATAAAAAAAAAAACCACCACAAGTCCCACCATTCAGAAAATAAGTTCCTTAAATTTAGGTACATTTTAAAAGATTTATTTATAAGCTCTTATAAAAACAGAATGTTTTATAAAATATTATAATATTTCTTCACAGGTTATATTTTAGTTTTTAAAAGCTAAATGTTACTTCATCAATTTAAAATAAAGGATTGTGAGATAAAACAGGGGAAGCTAGAACCTAAATACATATTTTATATAGAATATAGATTATTTCCTAAAAGATTCCACTAGGTAATGAAAATGATTAATACAAACATTATGATCCTGGATTTGCTATATTTAAGTACATGTTTGAATTTTAGATACTATTTACTTTCTACCAAGAATAATGACAAATTTAATGTTTTAGCTTTTCTCCTCAGTTACCCCAAATCTCTTATATTTTTCATATTAAGGTTTGAAATATTTACATGTTCTATCAACACATTTCAGAGATATTTCCTCTGACTTTCATATTTATATAGGCAATGCTAATTACTTATCTTTTTCTTCTTTTAACCAAAGCTTGTCCATTCCTGAGTCATTTTGATTCTTATGGATGGCTGGATGCCATCATCAAGCAATGTTTTAAAAAAATATTCACAGGAATTTAATTCTCCCATCCAAGTACTAACCACACCCAACCCTGCTTAGCTTCCGAGATCAGATGAGATTGGGCACGTTCAGGGTGGTTTTATTGTTTTGTAGCTTAAAAAAACAGCACTTTTAAACTATGTGCATTGTACATAGTTTGACTCATATTAAGAATGAAAATACTTTTGTTAACCATACATATGTCCGCTGTGTGCCCCTGAATCTTCCTCCTTTCTCTGTTCTTACAGATAACCACTGCCATGAATTTTGTGTTAGTCTTCTCTGTGATTAAAAAAAAAAGACTATTTTACTTCAATTTTGCTTCCTGTTGTTTCCCCTGAACAATATGAGGTTAGTTTTGCATGGTTAAATCTAAATGATAATATCTTATGTTTTCTTCAACTTATATTTTTATTCAATATTACTTTTCAGTGATCCAGCCATGGCATTTGATGTGACTGTATTTAATTTCATTATTCTACAGTTAATAATATTTGAGTTATTTTCAGTTAGGAACTATTAGTAGCAACACTGCTGTAAATTATCTGATACATGGCTTCAGACACACTTATACAGTTTATCTAAACCCAAGTGTAGAATTGCTGAATCACAGATTTTAGACATCTTCAACTTTACTATCTAATGCCAAATTATTTTCCAAATTGGTTGTAAAAATACACACTCTCATAACTTGTATAAGAGTTCAGGTTACTAGCCATCATAACTCCCACTTGTAATCTTCAAATTTTAACTATTATCATTTTGTCAGCTGTGAAACCATAGCTGATCATATTTACAATTAGCGATTCCCTGAGCTTGCAGTTGACATCAGCCCCTTAATGTGTTATTTTCTGTAAAATGCTTATTCATAATCTTTGCTCATTTTAAATTGAGTTGCTTGTTTTTGGATTATTGAGTTAAAGAAGTTCTTTGTATATTTTGGATACAAATTCTTCATCAGATATATTTTTATATGTACACTCTCCCAGTCCATAAAAATGTGCCATGTTCTTACACTTTCTCTGTGGGGTCTTTTCATGAACAGATGTTATTCATTTAATGTAGGGATAATTACTGCCTTTTCCTTTATGTTTTGTGAATTTTGTGAGTTTTCTAAATTATAATTTATTCCATAAATCGTAACATTTGTATGATTTTATCTCTTACATTTAATCTTTATTCTATTTCAAATTCATTGTTTTTGTCCTTTCATTGTGAGTTAGGTCAGACACATAAAATTATAGTTTGTAATATCATATTTTAATGCGACAGAGTATCTCATTTTTCCCTTTTGTATATGGATTTTTTCTTTTGCCATTCCTTTTATCTGCATATTTAAAAACTTATCTTGAAAAGTATTTCTTACATTATATTTTTAAAAATATTTGATAAACAAAGAGAAACAGAAGATGGCTAACTAGACATAGCCAGGGTGCACCGCTCCCACTGAAAGAGACCAAACTATGAGTAAACCAATACACTTAGAACAGATCTTCAGAGAGAAAGCTACAAGTCAGTGGAGAGGTGACACCAACACCAAGGCAGAAGAAGGAGGAAGCTGGGAGCCCTGCCAGGGGTTGGTGACTGCTAGGGCAGGTTCTTGGCCCTGAGTGGTTCTGAGGCAAGGGTAAGTGAAGGGACGGTGGGGCAGTCCACTCATGCCACAGACCTTTAGGGTTCTAAGTGAAAGAGATCCCACGTCCCCCATAGACATTTGAACTGTCAGAGGTATCTGCCCAATGAGTAGGCAGAGACAGAGCTTCAGCCTGCTCACAACACAGGGACTTTTGTGTGCAGGAAAGCTGCAGCAGAACGTGGCCATAGGCACCCATCCCCCAAGCTCCCCATGTTCCACTGAGTTGCTCTAACCCCAGCTGACCTCAGGGCAAAGAGAGAGCAGGGGTGACTTTCCCAGGGCACTAGGTCATGTCTGTTCTGCAGGACTTCCTGCCTGTCAGCCCCTCCCAAACCCCTGCCTGGCCGCTCCGAGAGGAGCATGTGTCTAGCACCACCTCTGCTGCTCATCCTCGGGGCTTTACTAGTGGCCACACCTGAGTACTTCCCAGTGGCCTGGGAACACTTAGATCTCCCATTTCAGCTAGTACCTGACCCTGAAAGGCCATATGGTTGAGCTATGAGCTAGTCCCAATGCCCCAGGGCTGCCGTGCACACTTTAGGACTGCTGAGCAGAGATCTGTGGCTGATGCTTAAACATGGAAGGAATCTCTACGCTCGGAACACTGCAAAGGGTAAGATGTTTGGGATTCTGGGTTGGTGCAGGAGTAACGTGTGTCTCTTGCCACAGGGTTGGTCCAGAAACTGTGGCTTTGGCCTGAGGAATTCCTGCGTGTATTAGTCTATTTTTACGCTGCTATAAACAAATACCCAAAACTGGGTAATTTATAAAGAAAAGACATTTAATTGACTCACAGTTCTGCATGACTTGGGAGGCCTCAGGAAACTTACAATCATGGCAGAAGGCAAAGGGAAAGCAGAAATAATATTGCTTTCATTGAAATAATCCATCTTTACAAGATGTCAGGAGAAGGAGCTAGCAAGGGAAATGCCAGTACACTTATCAAACAAACAAGTCTCATGAGAACTCCCTCACTATCATGAGAACAGTATGGGGGAAACTTCCCCCATGATCCCATCACCTCCCAATAGATCCCTTCCTCAACATGTGGGGATTACAATTCTAGATGGGATTTGGGTGTGGACACAGAACTAAACTGTATCACTATGGCATGGAACACTTAACAAAGGAAACATGATATGGTGCCAGTGATTGGAGGAAAATCACCCAAGGCCCAGGAGTGAACATGATGAGGAAGTCACTTTTTTCCCCACCCCCCACCACGGAGTGCTGCTGCAAATGTGCTGGAATACAGAAGAGCCCTATAGCTGAGTAAGAGCATATCTATTGGCCATTACTCTTAAGCATCATCTACTGGTTCACAGCTCAAATTACTACACAGAAATATTCTGCCAAGATGTATCACTGGTGAAACCCAGGGAAATAATCCACACACAAATAGATACTGTACAGAGCCCTGGCCCTCTGAAAACACTAAAAAACGAAGTCAATTGCCTATACTCAACTTATTCCACAGTTAAAGGAACACCAGCTCTCTCAGATGAGAAAAAATTAGTGCAGGAACTATGGCAATTTAAAAAGCTAGCAGAAGAAAGGAAATAATGAAATCAGAGAACAACTGAATGAAATTGAGATGCCAAAATCCATAAAAAAATCAATAAAACCAATAATTGATTTTTCAAAAGAATAAACAAGATTGATAGACTGCTAGCTAGATTATGGAAATAAATCCAAGTAAGCACAATCATAAATGACAAATATGACATTATAGTTAATCCCATAGAAATCCAAGATATCTTGAGATTATTATGAGCACCTCTGTGGACAAAAGCTAAAAAATCCAGAGGAAGTGGATAAATTCCTGGAAATATACAACCCTCCAAGATTAAACGAGGAAGAAAATGAAAACCTGAACAGACCAACAAAAAGTTCCAAAATTGGATCAGTCATAAACAGCCTACCAACTAAGAAAAAACCCCGGACCAGATGGATTAATAGCCAAATTCTACCAGATGTATAAAGAACTGTTACATCTCTCTGAAACTATTTTTAAAAAATCAAAGGAGTAGTTCTCCCTAACTCATTCTGTAAGCCAGAATCAGCTGGATATCAAAAGCTAGTAGAAAAACAAAAACAGAAAAAGGAAATTTCAGGCCAATTTCTGTGATTAACATAAATGCAACAATCCTCAACAAAATACTGGCAAACCAAATCCAGTGACATAAAGTTAATTCACCATGATTAAGTTGGTTTTAGGCTTGGGATGCAAGGTTGGTTCAATGCAAATAAATATGAAAGTAAATAAATGTGATTCACAACATAAACATAATTTTAAAAAACCACAATTATCTCAATAGATTCAGAAAAAGCTTTGGATAAAATCCAATATTTCTTCATGATAAAAGCCCTCAATAGATTAGGCATCCAAGGAATATACCTCAAAATAAAAAGACCCGTCCATGAAAAACCAACAGCCAATATCATATTGAATGCTTCCCCTTAAGGACTGAGAAGGATACCAACTTCTCAGTTGGATAGCAACTCTTACCACTCTGTTCAACATAGTCCTGGAAGTCCTAGCCAGAGTAATCAAGCATGAGAAAGAAACAAGAGGCATCTAAACAGGAAAAAAAAAACAGAAGTCAAATTATCTCTTTTTACTGCTGATAAGATTCTATACCTAGAAAACCCGAAAGACTCCACCAAAGGTCTCCTAAAACTGATGGACAACTTCAGTAAGGTTTCAGGATACAAAATCAATGTACAAAAATCAGTAGCATTTCTAGACACCAATAACAATCAAGGTGAGAGACAAATCAGGAATGTAATCCTGTTCACAATAGTCACAAGAAGAATAAAATACCTAGAAATACAGCTAACCAGAAAGGCAAAAGATCTCTGCAAAGAGAATTACGAAACACGGCTCAAAGAAATCAGAGACAACACAAACAAATGGAAAAATATTCTAGATTCATGGATAGAAAAAAATCAGTATTATTATAATAGCCATATGGCCCAAAGAAGTTTACAGATTCAATGTTATGTCTGTCAAATTACCAAAGGCATTCTTTATAGGATTAGAAGAAACTATTTTAAAATTCACATGTAAACAAAAATAGCCTTAATGAACAAGTCAATCCTAAACAAAAAGAACAAAGCCGGAGGCATTATGTTACCCAACTTCAAACTGTATTACAATGCTACAGTAACCGAAACAGCATGGTACTGGTACAAAAGAAACACAGAGACCAAATGAACAGAATGGAGAGGTCACAATTAATGCTGCAAATCTACAGCCACATGATCTTTGACAAAGCCAACAAAAACAAGCAATGTAGCAAGGACTCGCTATACAATAAATGGTGCTGAGATAACTGGCTGGGCATAGGCAGAAGAATGAAACTGGACCCCTTCCTTATACCATATATAAAAATCAACTCAAAATAAATTAAAGATTTAAATGTAAAACCCAAAGCTATAAAAACCCCAGAAGATACACTAGTAAATACCATTCTGGACATAGGAATGGACAAAGATCTCATGATTAAGATGTCAAAATCAACTACAACAAAAACAGAATTGACAAATAGAACCTAATTAAAGAGCTCCTTCACAACAAAATAATCGTCAATAGAGTAAGCAGACAACCTACAGAATGTAAGAAGACTTTTGAAAACCATGCATTTGACAAAGGTCTAAAATCCAGCATCTATAAGGAACTTAAACAAATTTACAAGCAAAATCAAACAACCCCATTAAAAAGTGGGCAAAAGACATTAACAGATGCTTTTCAAAAGAAGACATACATAAAAGTGAAAAAGTGCTCAACATTACTAATCATTCGAGAAATGCAAATCAAAACCACAGTGAGATACTATCTCATACCAGTCAGAATGGCTGTTGTTAAAAACTCAAAAAATAGGTGCTGGTGAGGTTGTAGAGAAAAGGGAATGCTTATACACTGCTGGTGGGACTGCAAATTAGTTCAGCCATTGTGGAAAGCAGCATGATGATTCCCCAAAGAACTTGAAACAGAATTACCACTTGACCCAGAAATCCCATTATTGGATATGTAACCCCAAAATATAAATTACCATAAAGACATATGCATACATATGTTCTTTGCAGCACTACTCACATAGCAAAAAAAAATTTTAAAAAATCTAAATGCCCATCAATGGCCAGCTGGATTTTAAAAAGTGGTACCTATGCACCATAGAATAGTATGTGGCCATAAAAAGGAATGAGATCACGTTCTTCACAGCAACATGAATGGAGGTGGAGGTCATTATCCTAAGCAAACTAACACAGTAACAGAAAATCAGCTGGTCAGAATATCAGCTTTGCTTCGATAAAACTGTTTATAAAACAAGAGTTGAATAATTAGGAGTGTCTTAGTTTGGGCTTCTGTAACAGAATAACAGACTGGGTGGATTAAATAATAGAAATGTATTTCTCATAGTTCTGGAGACTGGGAAGTCTAAGATTAAGGTTCTGGCAGATTCAATATCTGGTGAGGGCATGAGTGCTGGTTTCCAGATAATGGTCTTCCTGTCCTGACATGGCAGAAAGCAGAGATAGAGAGAAAAAGCTCTCTCATGACTTTGGTTTTTATTACAACTTTTATGTTAGTTTCAGAGGTACATATGCAGGTTTGTTACACTGGTAAAATGCGTGTCACAGGAGTTTGGCGTACAGATTATTTCATCACCCAGGTAATAAGCATAGTACCCAATAGGCATTGTTTCTAATCCTCTCCCTCCTTCCACACTTCAGTCTCAGGTAGATACCAGTATTTGTTGTTCCCCTCTGTGTCTCCATGTATGGTCACTGTTTAGCTCCCATTTATAAATGAGAACATGTGGTATTAATACATCCAATTCAGTCCTGAGTTTTCCTTTCAGTTGGTTACATACCCAGGAGTAAAATAGAAAAATACTATTTACTACCTCCCAAATCAAATATTTCCAATGTTTCTCTAACATTCCCTTATCCAGATAAAATCTGGTCTTCAACTTCTTTAAGATCATTGAAACCAGGGCCCAACTATATTTTCCAACATTACTATCCTTGTATTCACTACCTTAAACCTCATATCCTATTATTTCAATCATTCCCTCACTTGAGACTTAATTTCTGACCTTGTTGTCTCTTCATTATACTAAACAGCAAACCGTAATCCTGAATGAATGTGTCTAACTTTTTGCCTCTTATACCTAGATTGCTCAGTTGTGTGCAACTCACAAAGGGCACTCGATGTCTTCCAACAATGCATTTATGAATCCCTAGTCAGTTCTGTCATTTCATATAATCAAACCTTTGCTATTCTCTGTCTGAATCTCCTCTTCAACTCCCTAATGCCTCCAATTATATTAGAAGAGGTCTCCATCTCATTTCTATTAATTGAGTGAATTAATTAGAATCTCTAGCAACATAAGTATTCAATGGGCAAATAATAAACATTTGACAGAAATATTCAGAATGAACAATTCTTTTATGTATGCAATTATGGATACTCTGATCTTCCAAATTTAAAATAAAAAAAATCCTAATGGAAAAATAAAATAAGGAGCTTCTGCACAGTAAAAGAAACTATCAACATAATAAACAGTCAACTTATAGAATGGTAGAAGACATTCACAAACAATGCATGTGACATAGATCTAATATTTACAAGAAACTTAAATCAACAACCAAAAAGAAAATAATCCCATTAAAAATGGACGAAGGACATAAACAGAGATTTCTCAAAGGACACACACGTGGCCAACAAACACACAAAAAAGTGCTCATTATAACTAATCATTAGAAATGTGCATATCAAAACCACAGTCAGGAGTGTTATTATAAAATAGTTAAAGAATAACAGATGCTGGCAAGGGAACAGAGAAAGGACAATACTTATACACTGTTGGTGGAAATGTAAATTCCTTCATCCACTATGGAAAACAGTTTAGAGATGTCTGAAATAACTCAAAACAGAACTATCATTCAACTCAGCAATCACATTACTGTGTATAAATCCAAAAGAAAATAAATTTACTCTACCAAAAAAACACCTGCACTTATATGTTTGTCACAGCATCATTCACAATAGCAAAGACATAGAATCAATCTAAATGCGTGTCAATGGTAGATTGGATCAAGACAGTGTGGTACATATATACCATCAAACATTAAGCAAGCAAAAAAGGAATGAAATCATGGCCCCCAGCAACGTCAATGTACCTGGAGGCTATTATCCTAAGCAAGTTAATGCAAAAACAGAAAACTAATTACTGCAACTTCTCACTTAGTTGGAGCTAGAAATTGAGTACACATAGACACAAAGATGGTAATGATAGACACTGAGGACTGCTAGGTAGTGGGGGTGTAGACTGAAAAACTACCTATCGGGTATTACGCTCATTACCTAGGTGAAGGGATCATCGATATCCAAACCTTACCATCACACAATATACCCATGTAAAAACCTGCACTTGTACTCCCTGAATCTAAAACAGACTTTGAAATTAAGTCAAAGAGAGATAAACGTTTTACAGCACTACTGAATCAAATGTATTTTGATTGGAAATAGGTTTAGGTAGGTAAAAGCAGGTGGAAATAGCGTGCTTCACTGATTTGAGATTGTCTCCAAGACAGCTTTCCAACATGGGGAATCTCCCTTGCCATAATAGCTCCTTTTACACAAGACCATCACAGCACTAATCATGCTTTTCTGTTTCTGTTTATAATTTAACTCCTTGAAAGAGATGTCTTTAAAAGAGAAACTAATATAATCTTCCTGTCTCAGTAACTGGCACAACTTCCCCCATGTACTAGGATCTAAATTAATATTTGTTACATATATTTTTTAAAACACAGTAAAAAAAACTTGCTGTAAACAAACTGTATATTGTAATTGCTATATACTGCTTCTAGGGAATGAGATGTAGAAGCATAAACTTCTCTTCCTAAACATTTGTTAATTTTCATTCATATTTATAGTAGCATTTTTACATCATAAAAACCAATGAGTACAATTTCACAACCCTTCTCTCAAGAAGAAAAGGGAATATTTTTAGAATAACAGACAAGTTGCAAATAGTTTAAATCTCATTTTCTGTTGTTTATCAAAGGGTCTGAGGGATAAATGGGTCTTTAACAACCTCAATGAAATCCTCCTAAAACAGAAAACAGTAAAAATCTTTAAGCAAACTACCTAAGAATTCTATAAGTACCCTAGATACACTCTTTGAAGCTGATGAACTCAGTGGAGATTAAGGAAGTTCATGCAAAATATATGGAAAAGATCATTTTAGTTATACTTTGGAAGTAGAAGGTAATTGCCTCAGTAATCTATGAATAGACAGTCCAATAATTCCAAGAATGTGGGAGAAGGTGTCACGTATTCAAGGATTTTGCACCAAGAAAATGGTGGACCACTAAATAATTTTAAACAGTTATTAAGGAATGTCATGATTAGATTTGTGTTTTAAGAGGCATTGCCCTGGGATCAGCATAAAAATATTTAAGAGGCAGGTGGAAAATAGAAGGAAGAAAACAATATAGAAAGTTATTAGAGTAGTTCATGTGGGAAATAATTCAAATGGACTCAACTAGAACAATGACAGAGACGAAACTGAGGAACGCGTATCTGAGAGATTAATAAACTGAAAGTGATTTGGTTCCTTAATAATTTTTAGGTGAAAGAGAGTCAAAAGAGTCAGAAACAACTCATAGGTTTTGGCTATCTACTGTTCCTCCCTGAGGAATTTCATTTCTCTCTTTATGGAGAAATATATAATGGTAGATTCCTAATCTACCATTCCTACATGAGGAATTTTATTTTTGGCTTCATGGAGGAATAAATATAAACAACTTTCCATTTTATAATACTTAGGAAGTACACCGATAATGATTTTCACAACAATTTTTACAAGACTTTAATTCACAAGTGAATTAAAGAATTATTTTTGAACAAATGAGAGTGTGTTCAATTTTGTATGTGTTGAGTCTGAGATTTTTTGTGTAGTATCTACTGAAATTCACAGCTGATGAAGAAGAGAGAAGAATATAAAACTTAGAAATATGTCATTGTTTTTATAGGGTGCCAGTTAGCAACATGAAAAATAACATATTCCAACCTGCATGAATTTGTAATATCAAAAATAAACTGTAGATTATGTTTATGTATAGGAAGACTGAATATTATAAAGATGCCAGTTCTTCCAAAATCAATCTGGACAGCCTATGTAATTCCTTGATGCTTCCAAAATACACATGGAAATACAAAGACAAGAAGAGGAAAGACACTCTCAAAGGAGAATAACAAAGTGGAAGGCTTGCTCTATAATTATTAAGAAATATTACTCAGCTAGAGTAATTATGAATTTCAAACTGGTTCAAAGAAAGACAAATAGAAAAACTGATTTATTAGAATGTTGGCAGTGAAAATCAGTAGGGATAGAAAATAATTTTTAAGTAATTGTGCTAGGTCAATACATAAAAAATAATGAAAATCCTTTATATTAGTTTTCTATTGCTGTTGAAGGAATTACTACAAACTTAGAAGCCTAATACAATACCCATTTATTAGCTCAGAGCGCTAGAAGTCAGAAGTGCAGCACAGTGTGCCTGGGTCCTCTGCTCAGGGTACCATACAGCTGAAATCAAGTTATGGATTGGACTGTGTTCTTATCTAGAGCTCTGGGAAACACATAATTCCAAGTTTATTTTTGTTGTTGAGAGAATTCAGTTTCTTGCAGCTATAGGATTGAAGTTCCCATTTCCTTGCTTTCTGGTTTCTACTCCTAGAAGCCATCCACATTCCTTGCCACATTGCCCCCTCCATCTTCAATGTAAACAATAGAGAATTCTGCTCAGGCTGAATCTCTCTGACTTCCCTGTTACTGACCTACAGATCCAGGATTAAAAGGTTTGTGATTAGGCCAGATTATCTACATAATATCCTTATCTTAAACTCAACTGATTTGGCATCTTAAATACATCCACAATAATCGTTTATAGCAATACCTAGATTAATGTTCCACTTAATAACTAGAAGATGTGTGTACACTGGGAGCTGAGAACTTAGGGGTCATTTCAGAATCCTGACTACCACAGTCCCAAACCCTGCATATTCAAATATAATTTACAAAAGAACTGCAGAGGCCCATATAACAGGCAAAATACCAACACTTTTTGCTAAATACATAGAACATATATTTTATGATTTTGGCATATATAAAGACTTACTAAGTAGGATACAAAAGGTTGGCACACTAATGGGAAAAAATGATGAATTAGACTACTTTATAAATAAGAATCACTAGAGGTGGCAGACTGGAGATGGGAATATGTAGGTCAAATATGCAGGATGAACAAATCTAGAGAGATAATATATATCATGAGAGATATAGTTAATAAAATTGTACTGTATTGGAGATTTTTGTTAAATAAGAAATTTAAGCTTCTCTTGTTACAAAAAAAGTGACTATGTGAGATAACAGTTATGTTAATTTGCTTCACTATAGTAACAATTTTACTCTCTATATGTATCTCATAACATCATGTTATGAACCTCAAACATACACAATAAAATTTATTTAAAAAAAGAACTTCATCAAAGCATGCCATTTAGAGAATAAAAAGCTGAGCCATGGAGTAGCAGAAGATACTGTCAAGATGTACATCCAACAAGGGACACATATCCAGTATATAAAAATAAATGCTGAAAATCAATAAGAAAAAGATAAAAACCTAAGAGAAAAAGGTAAGTGACTTAAATAGAAACTTCAGAAAGAGGGTATTCAGATGTCTACTTATCATATTAAAAGATACTCAGTTATTAGTCACCAGAAAAATTTAGACAAATGCCACAATATCAATGTACTACCACCATAATAATTAAAATTATAAAGATTGACAATGCTAAATTTTAACAAGGATATGGACCAGCAGGTTCTCATGCACAATGCTCTGTGAGTATAAATTATGGCAGCCACGTTAAACTGTTTGGCATTACCTGATGCCTTAGCAGTGTCATTCGTATGCATATAGATAGCAAGACTTAGTAAAATGTATAAGCATATTCTTAGTAACATAATTCATAACAGCCAAAAATGGAAAAGCCCAAAATTGACAGTAGAACAGATACATTTCCTCGGCAGAGGCAAACAATGTAGACACTATGCAGCAGTGCAAACAGATGAACCATAGCTGCATGCAACAATATGGATGAATTTTATAAATCTAATGAAGAATAAAATCATCCTGGCAAAAATATTTTATGAGTCTATTTTTACCAACTTAAAAAAATATGCAAAAGTAAATATTGTGTTAGAATCACATTTTACTTTGGGGAGGAGAGGTGGTACTATTTGGGCCTCAGATGGTTTCTTTGCTATGGATAATATTCTACTTCTTTATCAAGACTGTAGCCAATTGAGTGTTGACTTTGTGATATTTCAATAAATTATATCTTTATATTTTCTGCATTTTCTGTTTAATATTGCAATCACAAAAATGGTAGAAATAATTCCAGGTCCAAATGGTTTTCTAAATGTTTTCTAATATATATTCAAGAGTAAATTTTAAGAAACTCTTATATGGTACTGAAAAAGGAACTATTTCCCTATGATATAAAACTAATTAAGGATCATATAATGTTATAAATACAGATAAAAAAATCCTAAATAAAATATTGACAAAAAATCCCCAAAATATACATACAATATAATAAGCTGGGCTTATTTTGGGATCACAAAGTTGTTTTAACATTGGGAAATTGTTCAATGTACTTCATGACATTAACAGATTAAAGACTTAAAACCATATGATTATTTCAGTAGATGTATATGAACAATTTACTAATGGCATTATCTTAGGAATGATGGTCCATGTTTTGAAATTTGGTTTTCATTACTGTAAAACAAGAAGAAAAAATTTAGAACCATAAATTATTTTTTAGAAGATAGAAAATAATATACAATATCTTGGATCCTCACATACTTTATTCTGACATTTATAGAAAACTTAAAGCAACAAATTTACTATGTTTAAGTAAATCCATTTCAATTTTAGTTTTAATCCTAGCTCAGAGAATTATTAATTTACATATGGAACTTATTCAACATTTAATTTTTTTATTACAAAACTCAGATAATTTTTTAAATAAAATTTTCTTTTAAATTATGACAATAAATATGATATCTTGGGATAAGCCTGTAGACATCTTATGATCATTCATTAATAATCAATTGCATAGGAAGATTAATTTAAAAGTCATAACTTGACTAATGCTGAACTTTGACATAACAAATTAATTTGTATCCCATATATTTCTATTGAAGTTAATAATTATTTTTATCTAGATCCAATTAGAATATTATCAGTAACAATTTAGACATTTATGAACAGAAAACCCTGTTCAATTTTTCTTTAAATGTGTAAATATTTATATAGGCAAGATAGGACTCATACTCATGGCATTAGAGAAATCTCATCTTTCAAAACATAGGCTTAAAGAATTAGTCTATATAAAAAGGGAAGCTACAGTATACTACAGATGCTATTTAGCTACAGTTATCAAATACTGTTTTTCACTGAAAAAAACTACTTTGTACCAGTCTACTTGTTAATTCCAAAGAAGAATAAAAGTGAATAAATAAATAATTTGAATCTTTCAAATGCACTTCCAGACATGTCCAACTTCAAATTAGATGATGTTTTATAATTTCTACAATGATGTCTGGGAATGGGGTCAGGAATCAACAGATTTTAAAAACGAACTCCAGAATATTCTACTCTTTTGAAATGTTTGGCACACAAAATACAGGTCTTCTTTCATTTCTAATCAACGTTTATTTTTACATCCCACTGGTAAATTTATTGTATTTTTATACTATTTTTTAATTTTTAGAGACCTCTAATTAATGAAAGATACCAATAGGCAATGTAATTCTGAACAACTGTACGGAAATGGCAGAGCATCTGCTTTCACCCAGAGTCCCTGTGATCATCCTAAGCATTGATTTTATGATGTGTTCTCCACATTGATTCTGCCTGAATTGGCCCATCTGTAAGATTTTTAGTGACTCAAAATTTGAACTGCTGATATTAAAAAAAAAAAACTTGGAAAATCAGAATTAGTCTTTCTCATGTTTCCAGTCTTTCCCATACTATGATATTTAAGAACCTGAACTCAAATGTGATGAATCTAAATTCAAATGCCAGTTCTTCTGAGAGTTACTTCATCTTTCAAAGTTCCATCAGTAAAACAATGTAAATAGTGGCTAGTTCATGAGTTCATTGTGCGAATAAAATGGGATACTCCATATAAAACACTTAGCCCAGTAACTCACAATTAATATTAGCTGTAAATATTATCATCCCGTAGACGGAAGCAGTACCAAGGGTCTGGAGTGTTTATGTTCTGAGAGTCAAGTTCACAGACTCAGTGAACAGACAAGATGAGTAATAAGAGTAAATCAACTAAGAATGAGAAGGTAACAGATGCAAACACACGTGGATGCACAGTGAAAATATGTAGATGAGCAATTTAAAAAAGCAAGAGACTTTCTAAAATCTGGTTAGTTTTCTGACTTTAAGTTGAAGAATAATTTGCTTACAGTAAGGTATATAAATCCTAAATGTTGAGCTTAATGAATTTTTCATATATATCTACCTCTATATCTACCATATGAATGTAAGACATTTATATCCCCCTAGAAGGCTCTCATGGTTCATCCCAGTCAACAACCACCCTCCCAACTTAATCACTAGTGTGAGTCCTGTCTTGAACTACATACAAATGAAATGATACCATATGCAGTCTTTTGTGTCTGACTTCTTTCATTCAACATAATGCCTATGAGAAGTAGCTAAGTTGTCTTTTTTCTGCTGTTGTAAAATATTTTATTAGAATGTACTACAATTCATTTATTCTTATATTGGACTTTTAGACTTCTCCATTTTAGGGCTTATATAAATAAAACTTCTGTAAGTTGTTTTAAAGTTTGCATGTACATCTTTTAATAGAAATAAACACTCATTGGTATTTGATATACACACACACACACACACACACACACACACACACCCCTAAGAGTGGAATTGCTGAGTTACAAAGACATGTACATTTGGCTTTAGACATTGCCAGATAATTTTATATTTACTCTCCCACCTACCAATATCAAATCTCCAGTTGAGCAAAACCTTCCCTTGCTAATACTTAATACTGGCCATTGTTTCATTTTTAGCCAATTTGATAGGAGTTTAAATTATATTTATTGTGATTTTAATTAGCATTTCCATGGTGACTAATAAACTTGAGCATCATTTTATATGCACCTTGACTAGTTGAAATTTTTTTCCCCTGAGGTGACTGTTGAAGCATTGTGCCCAGTTTTTAAAGAAATTGAATTACATACGTATTTATGTATGTATTTATCTTTCACATTAACAGTCTATCATTCATCTCAAGTTTTGTATATGACATAAGGTCAGAATCAAGATTTACATTATTAAAATTCCTACGCAAATATCCTTTTTACATACCACCATTTATTGCATTGCATTGGTGCCTTTGCTATATGTTAGGTGTGCAGGTCTGTTTCTCAGCTACTAATCTATTGGGTGGTTTATTTTTTCTTGTATGGATATGCTTACGTGTCTATTTCTATATCTTCACAGTAAAGATACTTGATGGTATAAACCCTCCAAACTGTTTTTCTTCTTCAACATTATCTTGGCTACTCTAGTTCTCTTGGATTTTGACATAGATTTTACACTCAGGTTCATTTTCCAAATCATTCTTTCCCTCTGTAACATTGACTAAAGAGTAATCATTGAGAGCTGTAAAGTATAATGAAAATTTCCTAAGTTATTATTTAAGTCCCTTAAAATATGTTTCAAACCTATTATCCAGCCTTATTTTCCAATTACTCCTCTGTATTAACCTCTCACTGTCCACAATGTGTTTATTTAAATTTCCTGCATCTGTCATTTGACAGCTGTTTTCCCAGCTGGAATGGTCCTCCAAGTTCTTTCTGCACATCCACTTTTTATTTCTTTTTCTGGAAGTTTCTATTTCCAGGTTCAAAACCCATTTTCCCAAAACCGCTTTCTTCCCTCCCTCTAACCTTCACTGAACTCTGCATCATCTGACCTCCCACTATAGTTATTTCTTGAACTAAAAATATTTTGAACTAATCACACATAGCCTTCTGTTTTTAGTTGTTCTTTCATGGGACAACTTTTGGCACAAACCTTAACTTCAAATATTTTTTTAACCCTTCACAACCCTTAACATGCTGCTTGTATATACAAGATGCTAAATAAATGAATGAATGACCAACACTGTTTGACTGAAGAGCTTTTAAAATGAGAATACTGGAATCAACACTTGCACCATAGTATAAGAAGCTATATTGTGAAGTTAAAATATATTTGGCAACTTGGGAATTTGACTTTTACTTATTGCCTGCTAGAACCTGGGTTGCACCATTAATCTGTGCATCCCCGCATTGTTATAACTAGTTTTCTTGTACACATGTAGTTGAAAAAAATTAGGAATTTTATGAAGAATATGTTTTACACAACACCATAGGAAAAGGTCTTTTAAATTATAAACTTATAAAGTAGCATCTTCAAACCATTAAACATATAGATAGAATATAAAACAGCTACTTCAGGGATTTGGTTTAAATTTACTACATCTGCTTTTAGGAAAAATGAATTACAATATGGGAATAGGTTCCTTGAAATTAACTGAACTTTTTTGAAAAAAAAAAATCTAAACAGCTTCATTTAGAATCCCTCTTCTGACTGTATACCCAAGGGAGATGAAATCCTGCTTTGTAAAGATATTTGCCCTTCCACGTTCATTGCAGCGTTATTCACAACAGCCAATATAAGGGAAAAAAACCTACATGGCCACCAATGGATGAATGGATAAAGAAAATGTAGCACATATATATATACACAATGGAATATTATTCATCCTTAAAAAAGGAGATCCCACCATTTGCTTCAACATGGATAAGTCTGGAGGACATAATGCTAAATGAAATAAGCCACACATACATAGAAAAACATTAAATGATCACACTGAAGTGTGAAATTTTAAAAAGAGCTGAAACACACAGAGATTGAGAATGATACATTACTGTGCAGTGGGGGAAGAAGAAATAGACATTGGGCAAAGGACACAAAATAGCAAATACGTTGAAGGAGCAAATCTAGAAACCTAAGGTACAACAGGAAGACTAAAGTTAGTAAAATTGCACTGAATTAGGGATTTTTGTTAAACAAATAGATTTAAGCTGCTCTTATTATCACAAAAAAGTTACTACTATTTGTGAGATTGTTGCGGGGAGCCCCGCAAGAGCTGAGGCAAGGGTCTGAAGCCTCAGCATGTTCTCATATAAACACAGAATTAGGAAAGAATTAGAGATATAGTTACATAGTTATTCCTATCATCATAATCACATAGCTATTCATATGTAAGCATAAATATATACATAAATATAATCACGTAACTCTTAATCTTACTAATAAGTCTCAGGTCAAGAAGTATGGGACTGAAGTGGCATTGGAAAAGAGGCGACCCCAAGGGAAGTTGCTCTAAGTCCTCTGTCACGCCCGCATAAGGGCTGCTGGAGGATGCCTTGGCTGTGCGACAGTGTCAGCGCTGTGAAAGTACCCGCAGTTTAGCTAGCTAGGGAAGGAGACGTCCAAGATGGCTGAGACATCTCCTTCCTCCGGAGAGTGAGGAGAAAACTGCACTCTTCCAACCTCTTGTGGTAAGCCTGACAGCTGTCAGGGAAGCCCACAGACATCTGGGAACTTAATTGTCTCTATGTGGTGCTGCGCTTCAGTGGTCACATTCCATGCCTACTTTCAAGTTCTGCTTCTGTACCTGGTTCCTCTTTTTCTTAGAAGAATTAGTAACATAAATCTTAGTGACCTTGTTATTTCTTGACAAGTATGAAAAAAGTGTCGATGCCTTAGGTTTTTTTCTTGCCTCAGCTTCTTCAAAGTCTTGGGCCCCTGTCTCCAAGATACGTGATTTACCTGACCCTATCACTAACTGCCATTACCTCATTCTACCTGCCTGTCCCACTGCTGTGTACTCAATAAAAGTCAGAGCATCCAGACACTCGGGACCACTGCCGGACTCCACGCTTTGGTGGCAGTGGACCCCCAGGCCCACACTCTGTTTTCTCTTTCTTTGTGTCTTGTGTCTTATATTTCCACAGTTCCTCGTCTCCACACCAGCAGAGAAGGGCTTACGGGACCCTGTAGGGCTGGACCCTACATGAGATGATAGTATGCTAACCTGCTTTACTATAGTAATCATTGCATGATCTGTAGGTATTTATGTATATCCATGTACCTATATATATTCATAATACCATGTTGTAAACTTCACATGTATACAATAAAATTCATCCTAAAAACTAGATAGAAATGCAGTAAAATTATCTTTTTTTCTTACTAGTAAGTCCACAGTCCTCCAGGATAAGTGCTAATCCTAAAAGTATCCTTTAATTAATAAGACTCTCTTAAAATTTACTTTCATTAAAATTAGACCATAGATATCTGAACAATGCTATGCATTTGGACCATATAGTATGGTTTAAAAATAGGCATAATCTTCTGTCTTCTGAGGAAAATAGAAGACTGAATAAGGAAAATCTGCTTATTGTCAAATAACCCAAGTAAATAGCTATATTAAGAATTATTATAATGTTATGTATCCTCAGGTAAATAAGATTCACTTAAGGTCAAAGGATATGTAGCACTGTTTCGTTCTTTTTGTTTGTTTGTTTTTTGTTTTGGTTTTCTTGAACTTATTACTAAAAACACACACACACACATAACTGAGTAATAAGTAAAGTTTTGTTGAGTTACTTTAACTAGCACCTGGAAATATATATCTTAAATACAATTTTTAACAAAGTAACATTTGGCAATTCTGAAAAATTTTATCATAACTTTGCTACAAAAGCTTTTACAATAAGACTTAAGAACTAACTTTAAAGGAGAAATCAATGTGAACAAACCCTGCTCTTAAAGATGAGTGGCTTAGTCATCTGTCAGTAAAGAAAATATTTAACTTGGCATTTCCCCCCAAAATGTGGGAATTAAAAACATAAATAAACCAAGTTGAGGAAATAATAGACCAAGATTAATAAAGAAAAATATGCATGATACACAGAAGTATTATTAAAAATCATAGTTGACTGATTAATACACAAGGTCACACATTTTGTACTCAAAAAGTTTGCAAAAATCTTATATTTTGCTTTTACTGCAATTCTGTCTTTACAATGATTGCCGAAGAATATATGATTGTTTTTGCTAGCCGCTTATAGAAACAATCCTTTTACAACTGGAAAATGTAATTGGATAGTGGAATTGAATCATATCAGTTTTTGTAACCATTCTTCAGGTCAACTGAGATCTAATATGATGGTAGATGCAGTACACTTGAATTGACATGCAACATTCTCTAGTCCTTTACACACATAAACTTATAGAACTGGATTATATGTAAGACATGGAGGATAAACAATTAAATTTAGTTATTGAACACCTGCTGGGTTAGATGTTTCAGAGGATAAGACACAATAAGCAACATACAATTTAGGGAAGAGCAAGATGACAAAAATAAATAGAACAATAAACTACCTAGCAGAATAAGGTAAGTGCAATAACAGAGAAACAAATCAAATTCAAGGAGAGGTACAGGAAGAAAGACAGCATCCAGAGTGAAAGAGAATGTGTAGTTCAAAGTGTCTTGGGGAAACTGATGTAGAAAAAGATGTTTTTGTTTTGTTTTGTTTTGTTTTAATAAGGGTAAGATTGTGGCAGAGTACAGTGAAGAAGTATGTTGCTTGTGTAGCTCTATGTTCATGAAGATTTGATTCTGGTCTATATATAAATGTGGTTCATTGCTAGTTATTATTAATTATCAGTAAGAAAACACACAAACCAGGCTATGGGATGGCAGGCAAGCTGATTAGCAAACTGACTCTCTGATGTCATTTTATAGCCTAACCCTTGACTTTGATACTGATGCTATTTATTGTTCAAAAATATTGTTTTGCTGCCTAAAATTAGACTTTCAGTCACTTGTTGACTTCAGTTATACATGATACCTCTGACCTCTACAAAAGTAGAAATTTCAGGAGCTTTTATTATTTATTCATTTGCTTTTCAAAACAATGTCTAGGTCAGAGCTAAAAAAAATTATGGAAGTAACATACCAAGAAAAACATAATGTCACTGTAGTAAACACACGAAATATTCTTAGCATTATTGAAGTGGGGATAGCTGAAGGTAGGGAGGGGCAGTTACTGAAGTGGCATGGGGGGTTATTTCACCTTTCTCTTATCATTATGAGTGTTTCTCATCTGTAGCTGTTGAACATAAGTCAGAGAGTAATAGGGACACTTGAAGAAGGACGGTTGACATAAACAAAACTGTTGAAACTTGTTCCTTATTTTAAGTATAAAATCTACCACATCAATCTATGTAAATAATAAACCTGAGGTTGCAGTAAAGTTTAATGATGTACACTCTTTCTTTGCTTTCCTTTACTATACATTATCTTTCTAAGAAATACTCTTCTTCTTTTATATAAGAGATGACCAGCTTTTTTTTTTTTTAACCATTCCCTATGATGAATGAAAGGACTGAAGAAACATCTATTAACAGCAGACATGGTGCTAGACACAATGGCTAAAAAAGTCCTCAAAAAAGTTCATGCCATCATATGGTTTACTTTGGCTGTGATTTTTGTGTGATTGGCCTATACAGTGATGATAACTAGAAGGAAAAATGTACTCTGTTAAAATATTTTCCTATATGAAGAATTCAGAATACACTTAATATAACAATGAACTGTAAATGTTACTGAATTATGACTCAAACAGTGTGTTAGATAAATAAGATAGATTCCCCCTCCCTTCAGGGAGGCTTTTATTTACCACCTTGCTATAACCTGAGTCAATTAAAAATGAAACAAAACAACAGAAAAGGTCCACTTTATTTCACAATATATTGCTAATGGTGCCTCTTCAGTGTTGGGCAGTACTGACTAAGTCATGGGTTAGTACAACCAGAAGTGAGCAGGTTTAAGTATAATTTCATGTGACCAATTTGCTACAGAGGAAAATCTCTGTTTTGGACAGTGGCTATAAATGGAGAGTTGCACATAAAATTGTAGGTTTTAGGGATATATATCTGATCTACAGAAATAAAGTCCTAACAGGCTTGCATCTGGGTTGGGAAATATAATCACAAAGAGTAATTTCAGGTAAAGGTGGTGCCACTGAGAATCCATAACCAATGAGTGATCCATCTCCCAGAAAAGAGGACCTGACACAATTTGAAAGAGATATGTTTTCAACATAACTTTTTTCTAAGCTATTATTCTAATCCTCAAGAAAAAGATGACAGCCTACCACTTTCAAAAATTTCTTTTAATGACTACTTATTTGCACAAAATCATAACATACTAAATTCCATAATTGTTCAACTTCCTCACTAAAATTGCCTAACTTTATTTCTGCACAAATATAATATGCCTACTGTTTTGAAAAAATGTATACCACTAATATCACTAATTATGTACTTATTACAACATTGCCTTCCATGATAATAAAGAAAATTGTACATAGAATATTCTTAAATTACGTATTAGTGAACAATATTTTTTTCTATCAGGCATGATTTTTCCCAATGCACTATGCAATTTGTGGCTCCATTCATTCCTCTGAATTGTTTTTGCTATCACTCATATATTCAAATTTTCCAGCAAGTATTACATATGCTTTGGTTAGAAAGAAAGGACAGCTTTTCACATATTTAATGTGTACTAATGGAAACTGCATTGAAAAAGTCATTATTAATCAACTTGTTAAGGCTATTCAAGGGCAGAGAGAAGCCATGCGGTCAGCTAGAAAGACAAGGCATTATTTCTGTTTACACATCAAGATTATAATGAAAGACAGTATTGTCATTAACAAAAAATAAATATAACAGGTAATTCCCATTATGTAAGAAATTTACATAACCTTTTTGTCCAGATACCAAAGCATGAAGTCATCTTCTGGGATTATCTTTTAGAGGACTGCCATAATTTGCCTGATTCACACTATATACTCCTCTCAAAATAAAATTAGGGCATGCGTCCTCCTGAACAATACAGTCTCATCAGCTCCAAATCCTTTAGACACATTAAATTCATAATAGGTTAAAGAAAAGGAAAATTAATAGGCTCTTGACATTCTACAACATACATATAACAATAAGTGACATACCATAATGTCCTCCTTTCTCAGTATGCACACAACCTCTTGTTCTATTCATATCTTTTAGCCTTGGCCTTGATATCCTTTTGTTCCCCATAAGATCCTGTGTAGTTTTTGAAAGCAGGATGTGCTTTCATCATCCTCATGATCTCTCCAGTGCCCAGACAGGGACAAGCGCAGGGTGGGCATTGGAAAAATACTTACTGGTTCTCTGCTCATTGGAATTTGGCTGTTTTCTGTGGATATGGTTTTCTCCCTATAGCCTCTAGAGTGAGCTTTTTTTCTACATGGCACATATCTTTCAGTCTTAAGGATTTCACATACTAATGGACCTCTGCCTTCAAGCTGACATTTCTTTTCCCCAAGATCTGCAGTAGTTATGCACTTGGGATTGTTTCCTCTTGTAACAGCAAGCACAGTTCTAGGGCACCTGTGCTCTTCTCCTCTCTGTTGTGAGGCCTATGATTTTGCTACTGAGCAGAATTACTGTGTCTTGTGTGTTTGGGCCTTTCCAGTGGACTTCTAACACTTTTGATGACTATTGTAAATATCTATTTGAAAGTGTTCCATGGGAAAGAACAATCTATTGGTATTTCAGAGCTTTTTCTTCTTGTCTCAACTAGCTGATAACCATGGAGCTCTACAAAACAGTACGTAAGAAATAAATTATTTCTAATAACTGATATGGCCCAACATAAAATCAAACCCTAGAAATCAGTAAGAGGTCTGAAGAAGACACTTCAGCAGCTTCTTTCCAAGCCCCACATATTATAGGAGCCCAGAGAAAACTGGAGGAGACAGTTGCCTACATAAGGGCAAGAATAGTGGATAATTGCTACCTGTATTTGTATAGGAAGGCAAGATATTTGCTTGTTATTGGACTATCATTTGAGCTGGTTTTCTGGCTTTGTAATCATCATAGAGGACAATATGCATTGTTTTTAACTGACCAGAATACAAAAGTCTTTATTATATTTGGGAAAACCCCCGTATGTGTTTTGTTGTGAGGAAGAAAATACCGCCAACTATTAAAGATGAAAATGCTGGTTTCTTGCCCTCTATGCCTGCTTCAGTCAAGAGTACAAATGTATGATGTAGGCCCAGTCAAATGCTTTCTTAACAGACTGGAATCTTCAGGTAGGAATATAAATCACTAGGAATGGTGTCTTAGTTATCTGTTGCCGCATAACAAATTATGCCATCACTCAGCGGCTTAAAGCAACATTTGTTAGTGAGTTTCGGAGGGTCACGAATCTGGGCACAGTGTAACTGAGCCTTCTGTTTCAAGTATGTCTCAAGGATGCAGTCAGGGTGCTGCCTGCATATAGTTATTGGAAGGATTTAGTTCCTCATAGGTGGTTGGACCTTGGGCTACAGCTCCTTGCTTTCTTTTTGCTGGAGGCTGCTCTCAGCTTCTGACCTCATGGGCATCTTCATAGGTTAGCTCCCACATCAGGATTTGCTTCATCATTGCCAGCAAACAAGAAGATCCACAGAAAGAATGCAAGCAAGACAGAATTCACATCTTTAATAACTTAATTGCAGAAGTAACATCCCATAATATTGCCATATTCTATTAGTTACAAGCAAGTCACTAAGTTCAGCTCACACCAGGGAGAAGGGATTCCATAAGGATGTGAATACAAGCAGGTAGGGATTACTGAGAACCTTTTAGAACTGGCTATTGTGGAAAGTATGAAATCCACTCTAGAGAAAGTAGCAGCAAAGGCAGTAGCTACATCCAGTACCAAGAGTCCAAAAGTGCAGAAGTTTTACCAGCAGTGACAATGGCATTTTTTTCCTGAGAAATCATTTCTGAGATGTGATTTTGGGTATTGTTCCAGGGTGAGCAGCTTTCAACTCTGACATTTTGGCCATCCTTAAAATTCTGTAAGCGACTACATGCACTTAAATAAATCCCTTTTGTCTACTTAAAATAACACATTTGTTTCTGTTGCTTATCAATAAGAAGCTTCACAGAGAGAATGAAGTGAGGGAACCACAGAATAAGGATGGAGATTTAGTCCTGCGCACATCTGCACACCTGGTACAGGCCTAGGAAATGGTAGGAACTCAATATATATTTATAAGATTGTTGAGTAAAAGAAAAAACATAAAATTCAGAGGGCAAATAGATCTGAAATTGATTTGGAGGTGCAAGTGAAAGATTGAATGTGATTTAGAAATTAGTCAGGGCAAGGAGTTCAGAGTATACGCCTTACAAAAAGGGAAGACGATACAGAGTGGCCCAAAATCATGATACATGATGCTTGGCAGGCCTGTGTTAAGCACTGAAGGCACTGGTCAGTTGCCTCAAAAATTACATGATGCCAGAAGAGGCAAAATTTCATTGAATGAAAAGGACTTGAGCAGGGCATCAGAAAAAGTTCACTGATTGAAAATGAGATGGCAGGCAGATTTTAGCAGGGTGCCCATTAAAAAGGAATCTCGGAGATAATCAGATCTTTTCTTAAACCCTGGACACAGACCACCTTTAACCATTTTAAAGCTTCACATTTCATTCTTAGTAATGATACAGTAACTATTTGTCTTAGTTGAATTCAAATGCAAGTCGTTTATTTGGGAGATAATCCCTGAAAGCAGCACAAGAGGAACAGTGAGGTGAGACAGGGAAGGAAGGAACACAATAAGGGATGTGATATTGTGTCAGTTTCTAAGTGGACGACTGAAGAGCTTAATCCCACAAGGGGACTTGCGAGCCAATGCAGAACACACAGAGTGTTATTCCACTTGCAGGGATGTTTATACACTAATCCCTATAGGTCATTGTTTGAAGGTTGCCCCAGAGGGCACAAGGCAGGCTCAGGGAGCTGGAGAGGGAGCCATAGGTGATGAGATACAGAGGCACCAACAATGTCTCATGACTTAACTGAATATGCAATGCCAAGTAAATATCATCTTGCAGCAACAATAAGAGTTAAACACTGTCATATAATTAAGAATATGAGAAAACTGTAGATAAAAAACAAAGTCTATTGGAGCCAAATTTTCTCTCAATCAAAAGGCTTTATGGAAGTAATGTGGCCCATCTGGATATAATGGAGACAGACAGAGAGAAATAAGACACTGTCATTGGCATGCCATAAATGTAGAACGTTGAGGAAAGAATTTTAAAAGCACTTTAATGTACCAAGTACATATTTGATCTCTCTGAAAGAAAGTTCAACACTTGGAGCCAAAGTCTTAGTAAGAGAAAATCAATCCATAGATTCTCATGGTCTTAATGATTCACATTTCTTCTGTTCACATGTAATATTTATGTTTTCAGAATAAGAAAAATACATATAAAGTTAACTGTGAGAGATTAATCAAATTGGAAAAAGAGAAAAATTGAAGTTATTTGGAGGATAATACTGGGTTAGTGTTCCCCTAAAATTCATGTCCACCTGGAACCTCAGAATGTGACCTTATATAAAAATAGGGTATTTGCAGATATAATCAGTTAAAATGAGGTCAAACTAGATTAAGGTGGTCCCTAAATCCAATGGCTGATGTCTTTACAAAAACAAACCAACAAAAAATAAAGACACGGAGAAGAGGGCCATGTGAAGACAGAGATTAGAATGATGCAGCTACCAGCCAAACAGCCACCATCTGACAAAGGTCTCATATCCAGAATCTACAAAGAACTTAAACAAATTTACAAGAGAAAAACAAACAACCCCATCAATAAGTGGGTAAAGGATATGAACAGTCACTTCTCAAAAGGAGACATTTATGCAGCCAACAAACATATGAAAAAAAGCTCATCATCACTGATTAGAGAAATGCAAATTAAAACCACATTGAGCTACCATCTCACACCAGTTAGAATGGCAGTCATTAAAAAATCAGGAGACAACAGATGCTGGAGAGGATGTGGAGAAAGAGGAACCCTTTTACACTGTCGGTGGGAGTATATAGTTCAACCATTGTGGGAGACAGTGTGGCAATTCCTCAAGGATCTAGAACTAGAAATACCATTTGACCCAGCAATCCCATTACTGGGTATATACCTAAAGAATTATAAATCATTCTATTATAAAGACACACACACATGTATGTTTATTGCAGCATTGTTCACAACAGCAAAGACTTGGAACCAACCCAAATGTCCATCGGTGATAGGATAAAAAAAAAATGTGGCACATATACATCATGGAATACTATGCAGCCATAAAAAAGGATGAGTTCATGTCCTTTGCAGGGACATGGATGAATCTGGAAACCATCTTCTCAGCAAACTAACACAAGAACAGAAAACCAAACACTGCATGTTCTCACTCATAAGTGGGAGCTGAACAATGAGAACACGTGGACGCAGGGAGGGAAACATCACACACCAGAGACTGTTGGAGGTTGAGGAGGGTAGGAAAAAAATAGTGTTAGAAGAAATACCTAATGTAGATGACGGGGTGATGGATGCAGCCAACCACCGTGGCGCATGTATACCTATGTAACAAACCTGCATAATCTGCACATGTACTCCAGAACTTAAAGTACAGTTTTAAAAAGTTAGAAAGATCTCAACCTAACAACCTAACCTTACAACTAAAAAAACTAGAGAATTAAGAGAAAATTAATCCCAAAGCTAGCAGAAGACAAGAAATAACCAAAATCAAGAGTTGAACTGAAGATTAAGCCGTAAAGAATCATCAAAAGATCAACAAATCCAGGAGCTGATTTTTTAAAATAAATAAATAAATAAAATTGACTCCCAAATGGACTAATAAAGAAGAAAAGAGAGAAGATCCAAATAAACATGATCAGAAAAGACAAGGGGTCATTATCACTGACCAAACAAAAATACAAATAGCCACCAGAATACCTCTATACACATAAACTAGAAAATTAAGAGGAAATGGATATATCCCTGAACACATACACCCTTCCAAAACTGAACCAGGAAGAAATTAAATCCCTGAACAGACCAATAACAAGCTCTGAAATCAGTACTAAATAGCCTAACTGGGAGAAAAAAAAAAAAGAACAGGACCAGATAGATTCACAGCTGAATTCTACCAGATGTACAAAGAAGAGCTGGTACCATTCCTACTAAAATTACTCCAAAAAAGTTGAGGAGGAAAAACTCCTCCCTAACTCATTCTCTGAGGCCAGGATCATCCTGATACCAAAACCTGGCAGAAACACAGTAAAGAAAGATAACTTCAGGCCAATATCCTTGATGAACATTGTTGCAAAAATTCTCAACAAAATATTGGCAAACTGAACTTAGCAGCATATCAAAAAGCTAATCCACTATGACGCAGCAGTCTTTACCCTAGGGATGCAAGGTTGGTTCAATACACACAATTCAATAAATCTGATTCATCACATAAACAGAACTAAAGAAAAACCACATTATCTCAATACATGCAGTAAAGACTTGCAATAAAATTCAAAATCTCTTTATATTAAAAACTCTCAATAAACTAGTTACTGAATGAACATACCTCAAAATAATGAAAGGCATCTATGACAAACCCACACCCAACATCATACTGACTGGGCAAAAGCTGGAAATATTCCTTTTGGAAGCAAGCACAAGACAAAGATGCCCTTTCTCACCATTCCTATTCAACGTAGTATTGGAAGTCCTGGCAAGAGCAATCAGTCCAGACAAAGAAATAAAGGGCATCCAAATAGGAAAAGAGGAAGTCAAAGATTCCCTGTTTGCAGACAACATGATTCTATATTTAGAAAGGCCCAAAGTAATTGTCCAAAAGTTCCTTCAACTGAGAAACAACTTCAGTAAAGCCTCAGGATGGAGACAAAATCACTGTGCAAAAATTGCTAGCATTTCTATACACCAACAACATTTAACCTGAGAGCCAAATCAGGAATGCAATCCCATTCACAATTGACACACACACACACACACACACACACACACACACACACACACACACCTGTAGGAATACGGCTAATCAGGGAGGTAAAAGATCTCCACAAGGAGTGAAAAACAGTAAACTGCTCATATAAATCTGAGATGACACAAGCAAATGGAAAAACATTCTGTGCTCATGGATAGGAAGAATCAATATTGTTAAAATGGCCATAGTGCCAAAAGCAATTTATAGATTTAATGTTATTTCTATTAAACAACCAATTACATTCACAGAACTAGAAAAAAACTATTTTAAAATTTATATGGAACCAAAAGAGAGTCCAAATAACCAAGATAATCCTAAGGAAAAATAGCAAAGCTAGAGGCATCATGCTATCCAACTTCAAACTATGCTACAGGACTACAATACTCAAAAGAGCATGATACTGGTACAAAAGAAACCAACGGAACAGAATAGAGAACCCAGAAAAAAGGCCACACATTTACAACTATGTGATCCTCAACAAACCTGACTAAAACAAGAAATGGGGAAAGGACTCCTTATTCAATAAAGGGTGCTGGGATAACTTGCTCACCATATGCAGGAGATTGAAACTGGACTCCTTCCTTACACTAGACACAAAAATTAATTCACGTTGGACGTGGTGGCTCACACCTATAATCCCAGCACTTTGGGAGGCCAATGTGGGTGTATCACAAGATCAGGAGATTGAGACCATCCTGGCCAACATGGTGAAACCCCGTCTCTACTAAAAATAAAAAAAATTAGCTGGGCATGGTGGCTGATGCCTGTAATCCCAGCTACTCAGGAGGCTGAGGCAGGAGAATTGTTTGAACTAGGGAGTCAGAGGTTGAAGTGAGCTGAGACCCTGCCACTGCACTCCAGCCTGGTGAGAGAGTGAGACTCTGTCTCAAAAAAACAAAAGAAAACAACAAAAAAAATAAAACTATATAAGCCCTGGGAGACAACCTAAGCAATATTATTCTGGACATAGGAACAGGCAAATATTTCATGACAAAGATGACAACAGCAATCACAACAAAAACAAAAATTGAAAAATGAGATACAATTAAAGAGCTACTGCACAGCAAATGAAACTATTCACATTGTGAGCAGACAAACTACAGAATGAAGGACGATATTCGCAAACTATGCATCTGACAAGGGGCTATTATCTAACACCATTGAGGAATTTAGACAAATGCGCAAGAAAAAAAAAACACACACTGAAATTGGGCAAAGGACACAAACAGATACTTTTAGAAAAATGACATACCTGTAGTTAACAATCATATGAAAAAAGGCTCAACATCACCAATCATTAGAGAAATGCAAATCAAAGCCACAATGAGATACCAACTCATACCAGTCAGAATGAATATTTCTAAAAAGTCAAAAAATTCAGATGCTGGCAAGGTTGCAGAGAAAAAGGAAGGCTTATACACTGTTGATGGGAAAGCAAATTAGTTCAACCATTGTGGAAGACTGTGTGGCAATTCCTCAGCAACTTAAAAACAGAAATACCATTTGACCCCGCAATCCAATTCTGAGTATATGCCCAAAGGAATATAAATTGTTCTATCATAAAGATCCAGACACATGTATGTTCACTGCAGCACTACTCACAATAGCAAAGACATGGAAACAAATTAAACGCCCATCAATGGAAGACTGACAAAAGAAAATGTGGTACATATATATATACCTTGGAATATTATGCAGCCATAAAAAAAGAATGAGATTATGTCCTTTGCAGGAATATAGATAGAGCTGGAGTCCATTATCCTTATCAAACTAACACAGGAACAGGAAACTAAATACTACGTTCTCACTTATAAGTGGGAGCTAATTGATAAGAACGTATGAACACATGGGGGGTAATAAAACAACTGGGACCTATTGAAGGGTAGAGTTTGGGAGGAGGGAGTAGATCAGGAAAAATAACTAACGGTTATTAGGCTTAATACCAGGGTGATGAAACAATCTAGACACAAACCCCCACGACATAAGTTTACTTATATGACAAACATGCACATGTACTCCTGAACTTAAAAGTTAAATAAAAAAATAAATTTGGGAGAAGACAGACATCCAAGGAAAATACTCAGTCTAGAAATAAACAATGAACTTTATAATTATACAATATATGAACAATAAATAAACAATATAACTTTCATGTACCCGAACCTCACTTATGCAATATAAGACTTAAGGAAGACCAACCCTCTCAAACTTCTATCTATAATGCTATTATTTTCAAACCAGCTTGCCACTGAAATATAGAGATGTTAGGACAGAAATATTTTTGTGTAGAACAGAAATACTGCAGTTTTTTTTTCTTTTTTAAGAAACGGTATTCCAGTCCATAATGGGAAGATATTACTATTAAATAATAGTCAAATTCCCTATACGCTATATATGTTTTTAAAATTAAATGCGTTGAAATGTTTATGTTAAAAAGGCAAAGTCACAACATGATTATTTAGTTTGAATAAAAATGCATCCCTATTTCAGTCACTGCATAACATTTTCATACGTTAGTATATAATTGAGAGCTTTTTGTTACACCGGAAGGTTCAAACTGGAGAAGAAAATGACATTTCTGAAATTCTTTTGGATGAGAGACATATGTTTAGAGTTCCAGCTGAATTGAGTGTATTAAGAACAAGAAAATTTCAATTAGAAAACAAGCACCCAAACATTTTTATTCTTTAAAAAGAAAGGTGTTTTTAAAAGAAAAAGAGTTAATACCTTTTAAAAATTTTTGTAAACTCCTTACCTCTAGTTATTTGGGCTTTTAAAATTCTTCAGCAGAGTAACTACTTCGTTATTGTATTTCTCCTAGGTAATGGTCCCCTTGTATGAGGATAAAATCAAAGTAAAGGTAATTTATTGTCCACTAAAATATTCAGCTCTGTCAGCATCCAAAATATGAGATCATATATATGAGTCCAAACACAAATTATAAAGATTAATTTTATTAAAATGCAGCAACAAGCAGAAATTTTCCCCAATACAATAAATCTTTCAGATGGATTAGAGACCTTGAATTGCAACCTGGGATGTTATCTTGCCCTCTTAAACATGATTATAAAAGCTAGAGTTAATGGACTTGTTCATAGGCATTCCCATTTTTTATTTCCAAAAATGTATCACAAGATATTTTTCTTCAGATTCTCAGAAATTAAAGTATGAAATAAACAACTCAAAGAAACTCATAATTAAAAATGATTTACATTTGTAAGTGTATATATATATATGTTTTTACAAATGTGTTAACCAAATTATATGTTAGATATGTTTCTAAATAAAGTCCTATAAAGCAGAACCTTATTTTTAAATAATTAAGGTGGGTGATAAAAATCATGGCCTGCTGAGTCTCTTTATAATCACCAAAAATGCAGCGAGTCTTCAGAGCCCACAGCAAAAATTCTGTCCTCACAGGAGGAGCCAACACTAGGCCAGCCACTTCCTGTCTGCATGGACGTTTGTTCTTTCCTCAAAGACAAGATCTTGCAAGTGTCTTTTCACTTCATTATACCCAGAGTGTCAAAGCCATCAGGAAATGCTCATAACTCACCAACTACCTGTAATGGAGGCATCTGAACTAAGGATCTGGTCCTGTTGGGTTGGTGACCACATACTGCTTGCTGTAATTTGAGTTTGCTTTTTAATCATAATTAATGTTAAGAATAAACCCTTGAGGATGAGAAAGTGTGACCTGTTTGGCTTTCAACACTGCCTCTTATAACTGAGATAAAGCCTTACTTTCTTTGCTCTGCTCTAAAGCAGTGTTTCCAATTTCTAAATTTTTGCATTTTTAAGTTTCCCACTGCTTTTTTTCTTCACTCGTTAATGACCTTTATATAATATCCCTCTCAATATATCTTGAGAGAATTTTAGAGTCACCAAACCTATACCTTTTTGTTACCTACTTGAAGCAAATTGCATAAGTTTATCACAGATTTTTTTTTTCTATGAATAGTCGATATAGGGAAAGCTTTTCTTAACTTTACTAATAATCAGTGCTATACGTTTTGGCCATGTTATTTAGTGGGCTACCTCCAACGGTTTCACATTTCTCAAATTATTCATGCAATTCTGACATAGGGGGAAACACCAAAATTGGGTTTCAGCCCAGGATGCCAGTGGGTTCTCGGCTTGTGCAGGAAGGAATTCAAGAGTGACTCAACAGAGTAAAGCGTCCATCAACTATAGAATGGATAAAGAAAATGTGGCACATATACACCATGGAATACTATGCAGCCATAATAAACAATGAGTTCATGTCCTTCGTAGGGACATAGATGAATCTGGAAACCATCATTCTCAGCAAACTGACACAAGAACAGAAAACCAAACACTGCATTTCCTCACTCATAGACAGGTGTTGAACAATGAGAATACATGGACACAAGGAGGGGAGCATCACACACTGGGCTCAGTTTGGTGGGGGCTAGGGGAGGGACAGCAGGGGTTGGGGAGGGATAACATGGGGAGAAATACCAGATATAAGTGATGGGGGAATGGAGGCAGCAAACCACCTTACCATGTATGTACCTATGCAACAATCCTGTATGATCTGTACATGTACCCCAGAACCTAAAGTACAATAAAAAAAAATAAGTAAAGGAATATAAAGATGGCTACTCCAGAGGCAGAGTAGCCCTGAGGGCTGTTGATTGGCTGTTTTTACGGTTATTTCTTGATTATATGCTAAACAAGGGGTAGGTTGTTGATGAATTTTCTAGGAAACGGGTAGGGGATTCCCAAAACTGAGGACTCCTTTGCTTTTCAGACCATATAGGGTAACTTCCAGATCATGTCATGGCGTTGTAAACTTTCATGGGACTGGTGGGAGTTTTCTTTATCATGCTAATGTATTCTAATTAGTGTACAGTGAGCAGTGAGGACAGCTAGAGGTTGCTTTTGTCACCATCTTGGTTTCTGTGGGTTTTGGATGGCTTCTTTACCACATCCTGTTTTATCACATGGGGGCCTTTGTGACCTGTGTCTTGAGAAATAAGTCCTGTGGAATTCCTATTTCAATTCTAACTCTAATCAGGATAAGTGGAGCTATGTAGGGTTTCCAGTGTGGCTGCCACTGGTTGTGACTTTAAACCTGTTAGGCATAATTTTCAAATCTGTAAAATGGGGATTTGAAACTATAAAGCCTTTCATTACCTGCGACAAAGGTGTATAGAATCTGACAGCCGCTAGCACAGGGATGCAGTCCTGCCAGGACTGACTGTCTTCCCACAGCTTAGGTCAACCACTTAGCTCTCCATCTGCTTGTTCTTTGTGCTGCTGGGTTTTTGCGCCCTCTTTCCTTAGCATAACCACTAATTGTTACCATTTATTTGTCATTCATTCCTTTCTTCACTTCTTTCTAAAGAGATCCTAAGCACCAAATACAGTATAACAACAGTGCTAATAATAGTAACTTATTTTCAATATTTTCCCCTAAATACCAGCATTCTACTAAGCCCCTTCTCCTAAAGATTGGTAAAAAGTGATATAGAATGGTAGTTGAAATAAACTTATAGATCCACCCCATTAGATTGGAGGTACAATTTGGACCAGATTCTTTCTAAATTAGGTATGAGTTTATACATTGCAAGGCTGAGTCACATTTGATTTTCATTAGGACCAAGATATACTTTCTCTTTTATTTGTAAAAAAGCTTATTTTTGTGACTCTTACAGTAACTGCCTCTCTATCCATATATTAATAAAAATTTAACTATTTGGGGGAGCTCAAAATGTAAATGAAACTTGTAAACCAGGGTTCCCCAACTCCCTGTCTGTCCATGATGTGTTAGGAACTGGCTGCACAGCAGAAGATGAGTATCAGATGTAGAAGCATTCCTGCCTGAGCTCCACCTCCTGTCAGACCAGTGCAGCATTAGATTCTTAGAGGAGCATGAACCTTATTGTGAACTATGCATGCAAGGGATACAGGGTGTGTGCTTCTTATAGTTATAGACTTTAACTACTATTCCTGATAATCTAAAGTGGAACAGTTTCATCCCAGAAACCATCCCCCACGAAACTGATCCCTGATGCCAAAAATGTTGGGGACCACTACTGTGGATTATACAATAAATGTCTGACCAAAAAGGCCCTAAAGTTAGCATCAATTTCACTAAACTTTAGACAGATTTCTTCCAGACTATAGCCTTCTGACCTTCCTTTTCTTAGAGCATTTGCTTTAGAATAAACATGTTTTTTTTTTGAGCTGGAGCCTCTGTCTGTCACCAGGCTTGAGTGTAGTGGCGCAATCTTGGCTCACTGTAACCTCTGCCTCTCTGGTTCAAGTGATTCTTCTGCCTTAGCCTCCTGAGTAACTGGGACTACAAGTGTGTGCCACCAAGCCCAGCTAATTTTTGTATTTTTAGTAGAGACGGGGTTTCACCATGTTGGCCAAGCTGGTCTCAAACTTCTGACCTTATGATCCGCCTGCCTTGGCCTCCCAAAGTGCTGGGATTACAGGCGTGAGCCACCATGCCTGGCCTAAAATAAACTTACATTAGTAAATTCTCTCTCTCCCTATTTAAGATGTAAATCTTCTACAACCCAGGAGTGTCTTTCTCATGAACCTGGGAGCCAACACTTTGAAACGCAATCATCATTAATCACTGGGCCCGTCTCTGTGGGAGAGTGAGTGCCCAACTTCCCTAAGTGACAATTAGCAAACCAAGGTAGCCTAATCACACTTTCCAACCTACCCAGTTAGGTGACCTAGTACTTTTCTACCAGTTCACTTCAGTGCTTACAAGCACTCCTGCCATTTTTTCAGTGGAGCCCAGTTCAGCCTCTTTTCTCTGTTAAAAGAGTATTGATCCCTTTTGCAATAGCCTTGAATAAAATATTTAGTGCCTGTTTAACTCCATCTGGTACAATTTTTCTTTAACATGTGAAAAGGAAATAATATAGAAAATGCTAGAATATATCAGGGCCTTGTTTTCTTTGCTGTAAATACATTTATAAGCATTCTTGCCTGTGAACCAGCAAGAGGGATAATGATGGAAATGGCTTAATTAGCATTGATTTGGACATGAGGATAGATGAGGCAGACAAGCACTCATAGAACAAATGGTACTTGTATGGTTTGACAAGTTTTTCTATTGGATTCAATGTATGAGCATTCAGGGAGTTCTCACAGCCATACAGTAAGATTCTGCAGCAAGGTGCTATGCGTGGCAAAGAAAATGCAGCTGTAACATGGTGAGTGATTGCTCCAGTCTTTGGCATAATCCCCTCCTTGAACAAAAGTGTGCTAAAGATTTTATCTTTTGGTGAGTAGAAAAAAGATTAGATAAAGACTGTCTGTATTAGTTTTCACGCTGCTAATAAAGACATACCTGAGACTGGGTAATTTATAATGGAAAGGGGATTAATGAACGTTTTACATGGCTGGGAGGCCTCACAATCATGGTGGAAGGTCAGTGAGGAGCAAAGTCATGTCTCACATGGCAGCAGGCAAGAGTGTGTGCCGGGAAACTCCCCTTTTCAAAATCATCAGATCTCATGAAACTTATTCACTATCACAAGAACAACAAGGAAAAGACCTGCCCCCATGATTCAGTGACCTCCCACCAGGTCCCTCCCATGACACATGAGAATAATGGGAGCTACAATTCAAGATGTGATTTGGGTGGGGACATAGTCAAACCATATCCCTGTCCTATAATGGTATATAATTTTCTTAATTTTGTATAGGATGGGTTGCATACAGTACAATTTTCACTATCTTTTTTATGTGATTTTGTTTTAGTACACATTGAGAAATACTGCAACTTCATGAAAACAGGGTGAATATTTTTACATAAATAGATTATTTTGATATAGTAGATTGTGGAGGGTTATTTTTGTATTTCTATCAATTTTATTACAGTTGACAAAGATTTTTATTTGGGACTCTTCTGATGTCTTTGGACCTATTAGTCTAAATAAATGATTTATTGTAGTGTACCAGGTTTGTATACATATGTAGCAGGACTACTTGTAAGCTTCCAGAATTCATTTTCAGAAAAAAAAAGTTCAAACCATATCTTCACAGGATTGTCAATCCAGATGTAAGGCCTCCCTCCACTCAGAAACACCCAGCTGATGAAGGCACCAGCAGAGAACAAACTCAAGTCCTTTGCTTTCCAAAGATAATAAAAGTGAATATTTTAAAAGGCAGGCTTTAAGCCAAATGGTAACTGATATTATCTACAATTTCATTAGCCAACTCCTAACTTTATATAACAATACTTTGCAGAAGCTCCTTTTAGGAAAACTGATTATTGTATTTGTTTTTCTTTAAATATGCAGATCCAGTGGGGGGTCATGCATGGAGTTCATTATGTTAATTTTCTATCACTTCAAAGAATCCGAGTTTAGCCATGTGCAGTTCATAGTTGGCATTGCTAAAAGACAAAATGTCACTTTAAAAAACTGAGAAGCCCTTTGTTCCTTAAAAATTAAAGTAATATGAAATGTAAAATATCATAGTACTGTTGAGAAAAAGAAAAAAAAACTTGCAAAATTCCTGGAATCAATCAGCCAAAGATAATTGAGTTATTAAGAAACCATTTGAGTATGTATAGATGAAAAGCCATATTTTGTTCCATCTACAAAAGCTTTGCAGCATATCTGAGACATCTAAATTGCTTTTATTAACATATATAAAATGTATAATTTTTGGACATATGATGGATTAATTGCCTAACAAAGTAAGTGAGTCCTATGAGAATGCTACGCAAATCATTTTGTAAAAGGTCATTTTTATTAGCAACTGTGGTCAAATCAAATATGCAATTTCTGAAATGATGTGGCACACAATGTGCTGATACATTCAAATACTGTGGATATTAAACCCAAGAAAGCCTATTTTAGGAGGCTAAGTATAAATTAAACTAGTATGAGTTATTTGTAATATGCTCAGCATTCACTTCACAAATGTTTATTGAAGATGTACTGAGTGGTCAGCCTTGGAGAGGGCACAGTCACTTCTCTTGCTTATTCTGGCCTTTGCAGCCACAGAATGGTTTATTTCCAGACCATCTAGTGCCTGCTCAATAAATAACTGCTACTGTGCCTGAAGAAGTATTTGTAGAACACATAGTAAGTACAGGACACTGTTCTAGAATTTGAGAATGCAACGGTGAAAAAAACAAGCAAGTTTCCTACTCCCTGGAAACCATCCTCCAGTAGGAAAGACAAACCATAAATAAACAAAGAAATACGTGGGATCTCTTTGGACAGCTTTGAAGCAAGGTAGAATGACCTTTATTTCAGTCAAGTTGAGTCCAGTTTCCCTCCCCTGTAGCAATAGTCTTGACCCCTATCAAGGTAACTGTGAAAACATCTTCCTTGCTTCTGTGTGAAGATACTTAACAGTAAGATTGAGAAAAACGTTTTGGAGCTAAAACTAACCAACCAGGAGCCAGCCAAACACAAATTTGCATTTCAAACAGAAAGAGCTGATGCAAAAGCCCCTTGCCCTGAGGGCATTTTTAATGTAAATATTTTTCATAGGTAAGTAATAAAGCTGCAGACCTCAGGGGTTTCCTATTGCTCATCAAAAGAAGACGTCCAAACCAGTGACCAATAGATTAGAGTTGAACGGCAAATATGTTTCATTTGGCCAGCACAACAGTTGGTTGTTGTTTTGCTTGCTGGTTTTATCATTTCAGGACAACAGTCAAAAGTTGTGAATCTTTTTTTCTTTTTTTTTGAAACAGAGTCTCTCTCTGTTGCTCAGGCTGGAGTGCAGCGATGCGATCTCAGTTCACTGCAACCTTTGCCTCCCAGGTTCAAGTGATTCTCCTGCTTCAGCCTCCAGAGTTGCTGGGACTACAAGCATATGCCAGCATGCCCGGCTAATTTTTTGTATTTTTAGTAGAGATAGGGGTTCACCGTGTTAGCCAGGATGGTCTTGATCTCCTGACCTCGTGATCCACCTACTTCGGCCTCCCTAAGTGCTGGGATTACAGGCATGAGCCACAGTGCCTGGCCCAAAAGTTGTGAAATTTCAAACTAAAATCCAGATTTCTTACTCCTCTTTAGAAACTAGAACACCTGGAGTCTTGGGATTGGAACTGCAGTAAAGCAGGCATCAGCTGGAGCTGGTGGCCCTCCTTCATTTTACATGAGGTGTGAAGCTTAGCATCACATTTGCAGTTATCTTATCACTTTCTTCTTTGGCACCAGCACAAGGCCAAAGTTCAGTTGCCATTCCTCTTTGTTTTCATGCCATTTGTTTTCCCTATAACTATATTTCCATCAAAGTAAGGAAAGAAAAGTTAGGTTTACAGAATTATGTGTTTCAAGAAAAATTGTGGGAAAACATATAAACCAGTCCTTATGTTGGCTGAATACAATTCAGCCTTCCATTTATATTTTTATCCTGGTCCTATTAGGCATATGAGTTTGAGATACTTAAACCAGGGTGTTAAAAATCAGGTGCATGGCATGTTAATGACCTTGATTGTGATGATTATTTCATAAGGTCTATCTATCTATCTATCTACCGAAAACAATTATGTAGTACACCTTAAATGCAATTTTAAACAGTCAATTATACCTTCATAAGTTGGGGAAAAAATTGAGATGATTTAAAATTGCTTTTTTGAAAAATAAAATAGAATAATTGTATTCATTAGGCTGCTACTCTGGGACAAGCATGGTTGTCCATATGATTTGAACTTGAGTCTTAGTTTCAACACTTAACTAGCATTATCATAAGCCAGTTAAATATTCCTCTCTTCTTCATTTTCCTCATACATAGATTGATTTGGATGTATAATAATCAATCTTGTCACATTATTCTCAGAATTAAATGAGTTAACCCACAAGTACGTAGTACATGAGAGACACTCAATGTAAAATCCTCCTAATTACATGTACAATTTGTGGTCTGGCAGATAAGCAATCAGCAGAATGTCTCACCACACCTTAGTTGTATCAGGAGTTCTCATAAGGTTTTTAGGAAGGGAAGAGACTGGGAAAGCATAACATTCTTCAGTGCATAGTGTGTGCCAGCTCTGAGCTGTCTTCTTTACTCTCACTATGATTAGAACAATCTTTTAATGTTGTAGGCTAACTCTATTTTACAGACAAGGAAGACGAGGTGTAAGAAAGTTAGGTAACTTGCCTAGGTCACACAGGAATAAGAGAAAGAAAGAGGCACATATACAAACCTTCCACAGTCCCTTCCCTTTTTACCACCTCCAGCTAGAATGAATATAGAGCTACTGTATAACCCCCTTGAGCCATAGAAATAAAAGCATTTCTAGATCACAGGCTTTATCATACTTGAGCATGCATGAAAATCACTGCAGAGCTCATTAAAAGTCCCCTACCACCAGGGACTTCCATTCAGTGGATGGTCCATCCATTTCATTTTGAGAGGCACCAATAAATGATCTCTCTAGTCTCATCAACTAAGATTTAATTGAAAATAGTGGAATATGTTGAAGAATTCCAAATGGTACCTGAAGGTAAGACACTGAATAAGAATGGACAGAACATAAGCTTCTGATGTCCTGGACATTTTAAACTTGTATCAGGTAGTCTTTTAATTAGGGTAGTGTTAAGAGGACAGACAAGATTTAGAGTAAAGTTTAACTAATATATTTGAATCTCAATGAAAAATCTGAATCATGCTTTGTTCATTGTCTGTAGTGAGAAAATTTTAGGTAGTCTGCTTATTCAAGTATAGAATATGTTTAATTTCATACTAAAATATTAATATTGAGAATGCTTCTTAATTACACCTTACATACAAACCATCCACATTTAAACATCACTAATTTGGACATACTTCTACCTGAAATGAGAGTCTTTTCTGTATCTAGCACCAGATTTATTATATCTTTCCTAGTAAAAACTCTGAGAAGACTCATTATAGAAAGCAGAAGACACTACAGGAAATTACTGTGGATACAAAGAGAAGTAAGATCAAGTCTCTATCTTCTTCCTTATTTTTTAGGCAAAATTAATTGTGGCACCTAAAATTTCAAGTGCTACCTTGACATCTTTGAGTTACACGGTGCCAAATGCCTATCCATGAGCTCCCGGTTCTTGCCAAATATTCCCGTCACTCCTTAGGAAAGACTCGCCACCCAGGTCATCTCCCTATTAGCCAGACCAGCTGTACTCAACCTTGTCCTCAACCTCATAGGTTTTACTTCCCTGTCAGCCCACAAAATTATTCAAACAAGCCAATTGTATTCCCCCGTAAGAACCAGAGGACATCCCACCCTCCAGTTACTACAAAGCCTGCCTCCCACAGCCATGGTGCTTCCCTTTGCTTCTGTGTATAAACCCGTGAATGGCCCTGTGTGATGTGAAATGTCCTCCTACCTTGGGACGTTATGAGTATACCTAATGAATAAAATGCCGGTAATATCATCTGTGCAGTGCTGAGTGTTGGCCTTCTTGTACTATTTAAGGCAAGGATCTCTCCTTCACCAATAGGGTGAATAGCGTAGGCAAGACACAGCACACCTATAAACCTCAAAGTCTTCAAGCATTTACTTACTATTTAATGTCTTTTCTCTCTGTGATTAGCCTGATGTGAAACTTTATTTTTACCTAGTGTAGAACATAGGAAATAATGATTTTGCTTTGAAGTCAAAACACCTGAATTTGAATTCTACCTCTGCTATTTCCTCACAGTGCTTGGAAAAGTTATGAAGCTTTAGCTTTCTCATCAATAAAATGGAGAAATTGTCATTTTTCTGTCATAGTGTTGTGAAGAAAGTTATGTATGATACTATACATTAAATATTTAGTGCACAACTTTGGTTGAGAGGTTTAGATAATAAACATCAAACACTCAGCACAGTTCCTACAACCTAGTAAGAGGTATAAGCCAGTAAGTATGTTTTTTTTTTTTTTTTTTTCCTTTTTGAGACAAGGTCTCATTCTATTGCCCAAGCTGGAGTACAGCAGCACAATCACAGCTCACTGCAGCCTCGACCTCCTGGACTCAAGCAATCCTCCCATCTCAGCCTCTTAAGTAACTGGCACTACAGGTACATGCCAACATACTTGTTTAAATTTTTTTGTATTTTTTCCAGAGACAGGGTTTTGCCATGTTGCCAGGCTGGTCTCGAACTCCTGGACTCAAATCCATCTGCCTCAGCCTCCCAAAGTGCTAGAATTACAGATATAAGCCATGGCACCGGCCCAAAGCCAGTAACAATTCTTTCAGGACAAACTGGAAAGTGTAACCAAGATGAAAATGAATGCCAGTCACTGTGCATCACCGTCCTGGCTCAGGGAGGTGTGAGCATTACTTTACTTCTGGGCTTTCTAAAGCTTGGGGCCCATGGGAACTGGAGGAGGAAGTTTCCACCAAGCAAAATGGTTCAGACACCTAGGAAGACTTGGGGCTGCCAAGACAAGGGGAGCAGATGAGGAGTGCTGGTCAAAAAATGAAGACCCTAGGTCAATTTCAGAAGAGTTAGGTGTCAAGATGTCTAACATGGAGACCACGAAGGTCATGTGCATGGCTATGAGGATGGACACCAAGTCAACCACAGACAATTCATCCGAAAGCTGTTGGTCCAAAAATCTGCTTACCTAGTAATAAACTGACCTGTATATTCCTTGATCCATTTCATATTTGACATATTAAATATTTTTAAGTAGTTTTCCTTTATTGTTACTCTGACTTTGGCTTTTTTTTTTTGCATAGTCATAAATGAATGTAATATATTATATCTAAAATAATCTAAAAACCCAGGGGACTATTTTCAAATTCCACCATGATGATTAATACCCCAGTACATAGCTTTGGCTATAAAGGTGCTTATTTTATTCCTGTATTAAGAATAATTTCTTAAACTGTGAGAAATGGCATTACTAGGTCAATAATTAGGAAGACTTTTAAAGTTTTAAATTTAAGATTGTTTTCCACAGTGGTTCAATTTGCATTCCCATTAGTAATATGCAATATTACTTTCTTAACGAAATTTGAACTAGATTTTTTAATCTTACTTTAAGTGTTTTTGTTAAGTTGATTTCCTTTGTTATTAATAAATGTATTCATTTTAAAATTTACTTTTATAATAAGTGTAGTTTCTCATCTATGAATTGGCTGCTCATGTTGTCTGATTCTTATTGGCTTAAAGGGTCTTAGTGTTTTGGTATCGATAGGAATAGACTATAATAAAAGATACTGTATTTGTTACAAATAGTTTCTTCGGTCTATTGTTTATCTTTGTTTTCAATTCTGTATTTTTGTCTTTTTGAAACAAAAGTCATATACAAGTTTTAAAGTGCTATGCAGTGAAATAGTCCACTTTTTTCCACGTGTGCTTGTGGTTACTTTTAAACTAAGAAAGTCCACCATCTGGAGATCTGACAAATACTAGATATATTATTCAGCTTTTTTTTATGATTTAGTTTTTAAACTTCTTCAATGCCTTAGAAATCTATTTCTTAGTGTTGTTTGAGGGTGAGGGTTCTAATTTCTGGCTTGGTATTTATCAGGTAAAGGATCTTAATTTATGACTCTAAATTCTTTTGCCTTTTTAATCCCTACAGTCTTCACTTTCCCCCTGGCAAAGTAAGCAAAGAGATAAAAGATTAGATGTGCATAAGGAAGACTGATTGTTGTTTTCCTAATTAACGTGGACTGAGAGTCTGTGAGACAGAATGACTTCCTTTGAATGTTTTCACAGTCCCCTTCATAACATGACTTTTGCTTGTTTTTATCAAATTAACAAAGAAATGACTTAGACAGATTGGCCCAAGCATACTTAAAGTACTCATAATTAGGCAAAATAGTGAAAAAATAAAGGAACATAGAGACTCTCAAGTTTTGCTAGACTGTATAATCTGCAAAAGGTAAATATGAATATATGACTTTTAGATTATCAGAAAAAGTAGAAGCATACTTTTTTTAAGAGAAATTGTATGTGGAATTTTGGCAGAGAATAGACTTTATCTGGCCAAATGTGGGGCATTTGACTGTGAGACTGGACAGAAAATGACCTTAACAAAGGGTTTCAGTATGAATTAAGAGGTGCTGGAAAGAGCAGGTTTCTGTTGCTACTCTTTGTAGGGCGAACAGGACTGCAGTTTTAGGCAAAACAACCCATCAAAACCAATGAGGGAGGACTCATGCAGAAGTTCAAGTTCAAAGAGGGGTCTCAAATGCCTTAAGGGTGTACAGAGAAGATACAGAAGGCCAGGGCCCTGACCACAAACCATACTTGTCCCCTAAGCTCTTTCTCCAGTGGTTTCTGCTCCTATCTTTTGGCAGAAAAGTAAATGGGGGTTAAGAGCAGAAAGGGAGATACCAGAAATGGGAAGCCGAGACAGATACAGCACTGCTAAGTGGTATAAAAGGAGCAGAAAGAGGGGAAGAATAAGACTAGTCCACTCAGGGAGACTTGTTTATCATTTTAAACATGTTTTGTTCATCTGCTTCTTTCCTTGCTTATTTGCTTGTATGTTTGTTTATCTGTACCTATGTACCAAGTATTATGTTCAGAAAGAAAGATAAATAAGCCTAACTATTCTGAACCTTCATCCATTCACCAAATATTCACTGAGATTCTAATATGGGCCATCATCCTTTTTAGGAGTTTGAAATACATGCAGGAACAAAACAGACATGCTCTTTTCCCTTATAGGAACTCTACTTCTCTCTCTCTCTTAAAATATTTAAAACATAGAAACACAAATGAAAACACATCACATATTCCTGTATTCTCTCCGGGTTTCACAAATGTTAAACTTTCGCATATTTATTTCAAGTTTTATTTTTAAAAGATAAATCTTACATTTCTTCATAGCTACAGCTAGAGCTGCTTTAACCACTCTCTCTTTTCATGTCCCTTTTGCTCTTCAGGGAAGTAATTAATTGTCTTGACATTGGCAGTCCTCCAATTTTTAAAAAGTGTATTACTACACACATACTCATTCATGAAAAACTTGTAGTGCAATTTTATACTTTGAAAATTTTGAAATGATATTTTAGGTATAAAATGACAATTTGTTTTTTATATTTCATGTCATGATTTCAGATAATTCATACATATTTATTAAATACGCTTTATGCCACAGGAACGACTCTAAGAGCTAGAGGAAAACAGTTAAGAAAAAAACCTAAAGTCATCATGCTCATGAAGCTTATAATAGGATATTAGATAATGAACAACAAAACATGAAATATTCTATTAAGGGTGCTGTTATGAACTGAATTTTGTATCTCCCAATATACATATGTTGAAGGTCTAACCCTCAAAGTGGCATATTTCGAGAGAGGACCTTTAGGGAGGTAATAAGATTAAGTGAGGTCATTAGGGTAGGGTTTCGATCCCACAGGACATGTGTGCTTATTAGAAGAGAAAGATACACCAGATAGTTCTCTGAGATTGAGAGGCCTTGTGAGGACACAGCAAGATGGCACTCATCTGCAAGGCAGGAAGACAGCTCTCACCAAGAATCCAATTGCTGGCACCTTGATCGGGACTTAGAGACTCTAGATGAGTGAGGTGGTATATTTCAGTTGTTTAAGCCTGTGGTGTTTTTGTTATGGCAGCCTAAACTGACTAATGCAGCTGCTTTATAATTGATAAGTGATAACAAGAAAAATAAAAGTGAGAGGAAGTAATCAGGTTCAGACCAGAAGCCGAGATGAAGCATCCAGGGAGGTCTTAACCAAGAAGCTAAACTTGAGGAAAGCTCTGAAGGAAATGAAGGAGCTGGTAATTTGGCTATGTGAGCAAACACAGAACTACAAGTTCAAAAACTGAGGCAGAAGCATCCCTGGTGCATTCTAGGAAGTGGAGGAGCAGTCAGGATGGCTGGAGTAGAGGGAAAGAGGGGCAGGGAGGGAAGAGATGAGGCCTGAGAGTAAAAGAAGCCAGATCATCTAGAAACCAAGAGAGTATTTAAGCAGAAGAATGATAGGATCCAACATTCATTTAAACAAATCGCTGTGAACATCCTGTTGAGAAAAGACAGAGAACCAAGGGCAGAAGAAGGGAAACCTCTTGTAAAAACTCATTGCAGTAACGAAAGCAAAAGATAATGGTGGTTTCAATCAGACAGGTGGCAGTGGGGTGATGGGAAGTGATCAGGACGGAGATCAATTTTTAAAGACCTGAGCAACTGCCACCATTATCTTGGCAGTAACAGAAGTGAGGAAGACTGAGTGGGGAACAGCTTTGAGCTCCCAGGAGTCAAAGACAAAGACTTTCAGATGAGATTTTGACTAAATGGGTTGTGAGACAGAAGGGTCTGGAACTTAGGGGAAAGATCTGGGCTGGCGGCGTAACTTTAAAGTCATTAGCACAACGATGACATTTAGAGTCACAAAAATAGATGAGGTCACTTAAAGAGTAAATGTTGCTTGAAAAGAGAACTGCAAGGTAGATTTTAGAGATGATGATTAACCAGCAAAGAGAGACTGAGAAACTGGCCAGAAATTCCAGAAATTGAGGAGGAGAACCAGGTGTCATAGTTGGATGTTAGATTAAGAAAAAGGTTCAAAGGGAAGTCATCAGATGCATCAAATTTATCAGTGTTGACACATGTAGATCAAGGCCATTCATTTCCCATATAATTTTCTATTATATGAATATAGCCATTTTTATTTATATATTCCTATAATAGTAGGTACTTTGGTTATTTATGAGGTTTCACTTTTGTCAGTAATGTAGCAATGACCATCTGTGTTCATGAATAATAGCTGTTTTAGGGTATAACTAGATGAAAAAGTGTTGAGTTGTAGAATATACAGCCTCAACTTTTCTAGCTGTTGCCAAGTTGCTTTTCAAAGGGATTGTGCCAATGTATACTGCTACCAGTAATGTTTGGGACCTCACATTCTAGCTCACACTTGTTTTCAATTTATTTTTGACAGATGAATGTAAATTTTTAAAACATTTTTTAACAGATTGATTGAGGTATGATTGACATGCAAAGAACTATCCATAGGTAAAGTATACAATTTGATGAGTTTGGGGATATGCAAACACTCATGATACCATCATCACGATCAAGGTAATAAACATATCCATCAGCTCCCAAAGTTTCTCTGTGCTCTTTTATTTTTTATTTTTGTTTTTAGTTTTTCTTTTCATGGTAAGAACACTTGAAATCTATCCTTAATAAATTTTGAAGTACACTAAGCAGTAATTGTTGGCAATAGATGCAACGTTGTACAGTAACTCTCTGGAATGCATTCAGCTTGCATAACTTAAAAGGTATACACATTAAACAATTCCCCATTTTTCCTCACCCCTCAGCTGGTAGTAACCATGACTGCATTCTCTGCTTCTTTAAGTTTGAGTACCTTAGACATCTCATATTAGTGGAATTGTGCAGTATTTGTCTTTCTGTGACTGGCTTATTTCACTTAGGATAATGTCTGCCCGGTCCATCCACGTTGTCACAAATGGCCTTCGTAGCAAAGGAATTAATCAACAGAATAAAAAGGAACATATAAAAAAGGAGAAAACATTTACAAATCATATACTGCTAAGGATTTATATTTCCAAAATATGTAAGGCATTTAAACAACTCAATAGCTGAAAAAACAAAGCAAAACAAAAAACCCAAATACAAATGGGCCAAAGAACTTGAACAGACATTTCTTTAAAGAAGACCTATAAATGGTCAACAGATATACTTTTTAAATGTTAAACACTACAAATTACAAGGAAAATGTAAATCAAGACTACAATGAGGTATTATTTCACATCTGTTAGGATTGCTATTATATAAAAAAAAGACAAGAATTGGCAAAGATGTGAAACAATTTGAACTTCTGTACACTGTTGGTGGGAATGTAAAATAGTATGGCAGCTATGGGTAACAGTATGAACATTTCTCAAAAAATTAAAAATAGAAATATCATATGACCCTGCAATCCCACTTCTGTTTACATATCCAAAAGAACTGAAGTCAGTATGTCAGAGAGATATCTGTACTCTCATGTTAACTGAAGCATTACTCACAATTACCAAGATATGAAAACAACTCAAGTGTTCCCAGACAAATGACTAAATAAAATATGATCTGTATACATACAGAATAAAATATTATTCAGCCTTTAAAAGAAGTTATGTTGTTTTAATTGGCATTTTCCTGAGAGTTATAATAAAATTATTCCCATGTAATGCTTATTCATAACCTTCACCCATTTTTCAACTGGGTTGTTTTTCATTCTTATTAATTTGCAGAAGTTTCTTATGTATGCTGGATACTTAATCTATCCTGGTTAAATGTATTGCAAATGATTGTTTCTTTCAGTATACGGCTTATATTTTAACTTTGTTTATGGTATTTTTAATTATGCTCATTAAAAACTTTAATGTATAGAGCATAGTTGAGAGAAATTAGTTTTATAAGGAGAAGATGGAAGATTTTTATAGATAAATTTTAAATTTGATAAGAAGTAGAGTGAGTTTTCCACCTGTTAGGCTACTAAGTCAAATCAATCAATCAGTGCAAATAATCAATTCGTCAAAAGAGCATTCTAAGTAAGTATATTTTGATAGTAGAAGGCTAGTCGGTAGAGTTCTTTTGTGGAGTAAAGAAAACAAAAAACACCCAGGGAAACTGAAGGAATTCTGAATAACACTGAGCATGCAGTAGAGGTGGTAGAATGCAACTTTACAGTAGTACTTGTTTGATTTTTCCAAGCTAGGCTCAACATTTCAAATGAAAGCATGGAAATAGCACACATAGACTTCCATAGCACTGAAGTTTCCTAGGAGGCTCTGAATAGCCCAGGCCCCAAAGAACAAGGAGTTTTACATGGAAGTGGAGAAGGGATATCCCAGAAATAGCAGAAACAAGTAAGAGTACTGCTGCCTCACTGGACTCAATCGTATCTTCCCAAAATGTGTAATGTTGAAGCTCTAGCGCTCAATGTGTCTTATTTGAAGATATGGCCTAAAAGGACATCAATAATGTTAAATGAGGTCATAAGGGTAGTAGGGCCCTGATATGACAGTGTTCTTAGAAGAAAAAGAAGAGACACAAGGGAGCACTCCTCCCCTACCTCTCCGCCCTGCAATCCAAGAAGAGAGCCCTCTCCAGACACAGATTCTGCTGGCACCTTGATCCTGGAATTCCAGTCTCCGTAACTATTAGAAAATAAATTTATGTTATTCAGGCCATGCAGTCTATGACATTTTTTTTTTTTTTTTATTGGCAGCCTGAATGGACCAAGACATGGGGTAAGGGAAAATGAGCCACCTCCATCTGAGAGGCCTCAGCAAGAATTCTATATCAAAGGAAGATTGATGTTTCTGTAAAGGAAAAGAGACAGGTAGTTTTCTGTAAGAGCTGAAGATGTAGGTCAGTTTGCTTCCCAGGAAACTGAAACTGAGATGAACAGAGTTGTCTTTACTCTACAAAATGTCTCAAAATTATTGTTAATATATTTTTATTTTAGAACCCCATACTAAAATACAAATCTTAATATTTATAACAGTAATGCTGAACAATTTTCATGTTTGGAATTTTTGTATTTCTACTAGTTTATTTGTTTTTCCACTGGGTTTCTTAAAATGATTTTTTACATTATATTCCTACATGATGACATGTGAGAATTTCTGGATGCCATTTCTGCATTTTCAAGTATGTAACATTGTGGAAATAGATTTTTGGGGAGTTCCAATAAATGAAAAGCCTAATTCAATTAAAATTGTTACCATATTTTGTTTTTTTGTCACCAATTTTTGATAATTTATGTGTTATACAGTAATTTTAATAGAATGAATACTCATAAATCTGGTGATTATTATATCTTGAAAATGTGTAGACTTATTTTAGGCACTTCTTTAACTTTTATTTCAACATAAATATTCATTTTGCTTTTTAAACCAATTGTGATATATGCATAAAAATAAACATATAAAACTAATAAAAATTTATATAAAATTCAAAACTATCACAATGACCATATTAGCTATCAGTGTTCCAGAAAATGTTTAATGACTTGTATATATGCTGCTGTGATATATGCTAGCTGCCAAGAATGCTAACTCGTTACATACTCAGTGGTTCTACAGATATGTTTAAAGGAGAAAATAATTGTGTACATTACTTTTTATCAACATAGAAATGGAAACAGATGACATTACTATCTATGCCAAACCAATCCGGGAATAATCTTTCAACTTGCAGAGGTCACAAAACAGCCTTATTCACTCAATTAAATTTTCATCAGCATTCTCATTATTACTGAACTAGACACGTATCTTCACATGTTTCTAAAAGTTAGTTTTATTATATTTTCTTTAATCTTAGCAATGGTACCCCTACAACGCTACTCATCTCTTCATAATAAGATAACTTCTATTATTTTTACCGTAATTACAATATTGTAGTTTACATAGAGCAGCTAGTATAAGATCTAGAGAAGAAAGATGCATACAACCTCTAAGTATGTCTCAGGAATATTTCACTCTGCTAGTGGATTTAGAATAAGGAATCTCAGTGGTACATCATGCTATAATGGCCTCTAATGAGATCCATGGTTATAAAAGTATAATAAGTTCTAATAATTTTATGTAGAGATGTTTTTCTCATTTAGGAGTTTGGCTTTTACTATCAATCACAATGTAAATACATCCTCTATGATAAATCTAGTTGCTCCTGAAGAGTTTTAATATTTATCTGTCTGCCTTGTAAATACATTATTGAAAGCAAAGGTAAGAAGATGATCTTGGAAATAAATCTATTTTAATGTGATACTTTTTTAATAATACATAAATCTGAGAACTTGGAACTCCAAATAAGTAAAGATTTAAGAAAAAATAATTTAGAATAGAGTGCAAAAGAATAGCAAATAGGTTACACTACTCCTACAAGCAATATTAAATTTAAAAATTTGGGATGCATTTATTGATTTATTTTTATTATTTTTCTTTTTCTGAGACAGGCTCTTCTCTGTCTCCCAGGCTGGAGTACAGTGGTGTGATCATGGCTCCACTGCAGTCTTGTCCTCTATCTCTGGGGTTCAAGCTGCCTCAGCCTCCTAACTTGGGCCAGAAGTGCATGCCACTATGCCCAGCTAACTTTTTGTATTTTTTTGTAGAGACAGGGTTTCGCCATGTTGCCCAAACTGGTCTGGAAATCCTGGGCTAAAGCAATCATCGCACCTTGCCCTCCCAAAGTGTTAGTATTATGGGAGTGAGCCACCATGCCTGGCCCGACTTTATTTTTATTAAAACAAACAAAAAAAAAAAGAGTAAAGAAAGATAAAACATTAATTGAATTGTGTATCCACAAGCATCCCAAATGGACAGAAAACAATTTGAAATTTCCTTTTCAGTCTTAGCATTTTTTTGTTTTTGTTTTTCTCATATCTTCATCTCAGGCTTTTTTATTCTTGTTATCTTTTAGTGGACTAGTAGTGATATAATTAGTGCTCATGGCTTTTTATCAGCAATGGGAATCCCTTTTTACTCCTTTCTGTTTATGTATCATTTTGCAGGTTGCAGCAAGGTTTTTTGGCTCTTTGCAAAGGGCCTGTCAAAAGCCTAGAGAGCAAAAGACAACGTGGAGATTACAGGCAGGAGACAAGGGCCAAATTTGTTAATGGAACATTTGTGTCTGGCTGAGCTGGCTGCCCTTGGGGTGGATGTAGCTAGTGAACCTTGGGTCTACCCTCTCCAGAGACCAAAGACCACATACTTCCTACTGTTCTGAAAATGAAGATGGGGGATGTCAGAAGACAAGCCAAACAAGCTTTCATATGTTTCCCATTGTGTTTGCCCACATCTTAAATATACTAGATGGCCCAATGGACGTGCCCTTTTATTTCACCACCCCCTACGGAACTGAGATAAATATGGCTACATGAAACTAACTTTAGTGTTAGAGTTTATTTTGTCACATCATTCAGTAATTATAACTTCAAGGGCAGTCCTTCGAGTTAAGAAAGAGCAAACACTACTCTCAAATTTAAAATTGACAATGATCTTTCAGTTAATATTATCACATCTAAAAAGCATAAGGATGTATCTTTGCAGTGCCCAACTAGATGTAATGTGCTTAAATAATGAGGATGCTTAAGTAATTATTTTTTGATACATTTAAAGAGTAGTGTTCTCACTGTGTTTCTTTACTGCTTTGACACTACCAGTGGGATATTTCCAGAACTTTTCAGCCCAAGCTAAATAATCTGTCATTTTTATGCAGTTGAGGAGAATTTTACACTATGTTTTCTATAAATATTTTCTCACTTTCTTATTCTAAAGTGAAAGTCCAATATTTTTAATGATTCCAAATGTAATTAAAAAATATATTTAAAGCACAGTGTTTATCTCAAATTCGTAGTTGTCTTACTTTCACTGAGAAGCTATATTTTATTATCCTAACAAAAGAAATTGTAGGCATTTACTTTGATACAGTTCAAGGCCAGTAAAGAAAGGACAGTGGTCTGGCTTTTCACACTGTAGGACATAGGCAAATACAGATATCCACAACCATATTTCCCAAGATATTAGTCAACTCATAAACATTATTCAACTCATCAACAAAAGTGCTCACCAACTCTAACTGCTAAATTTGTCATACGAGAAAAATCACTGGGAGCATCTTTCCTCCTGGTACACTGAGTTTTTCCCTGGGATTTTAGAAAGTACCCCCTTCAAGTACTGAGAGAATTATCATACGGCAAAGTAGACATTAGTTCAAATCTCATAAATATATCCCATTTTTGGTGTGATATTTTAAAATAAAAGATTAATAAAGCTATCCAATAAGTATCCAGAAAATCTAGCTCTGTATGTTTTCTAAACCTGGCTTATTTTCTTTCTGTTTTTTTCTTTTAATTATATACTTAAATATGTCATTTTCTGACAGTATTCAAGAAAAATGTAGGGACTGGTTAGAAAAAAACTTTAACCTGGATCACCATAGCATTTTGTGTATTTTATATTAAATATAAGTATCATCTTCAAAATACGATATTTAATAATCCCTTGGAAGCTGCAGGTTAAAATGAAGTTTAATTTTCCCAGTTCAGCTATTCACAACTCGGTACTGAGATAAGAGAATTTGCAAAGCATGGAAAGTGATTACCAACATTTCCATGATTGGCAGGAGCTTACAGCTCTGTTCAGTGTTCCTCAGGTGGCTGGCTTTTGGTTTAACCCACCTGATGGAGTGCTCATGCTCTATTTCCCCATTGCTGCCACCAGACTTACTCTTCTTTAGGAAGTCAACTTCTCTGCCAAGCAGAAAATGAGGAATCCATCTTGCTCTGTGGGGGTACAGCTACTTCTCCACCCATCAGCACTTTTCCTTCCACTCTCAGTTGAAGAGTAAAACTTCCAGAGAGGAAATTTTTAAGAAATAAGCAAAGGAAATAATATTGACATACTGCATTCCAATAATAGTCCTCATAAGTAATGATCTTTCGGTGGTGACAAGAATAAGAGAAGCTCTGAGAAGAGTGAGTGCCTGTTTTTCTTTTTCTTCCTTTCCTTTCCTTTTTCCTTTCCTTTCTTTTCCCTTGTTCAAAATAAAAGAGATTTAGAAACTGGGAACTGACAATCTTATCATAGTCCAGTAGAGTTTACACTTGATAAAATCCTAGTAACCAACATTAAAATTATGCTAATAGCTGGGCGTATTAACGGGATGTCTGGCTAAACCTCTGCAATGGGATTTTCATTCAGCAATGAAATGTTTAAAAAAGTGATGGAAGGCAAAACACATACTTTGTCCACTGGCAAGTGGTGAGTCTCAACAAAAGCACCTGTCTGAGGATGAGAAAACAAAACAATAATAACAACAAAATAACAGCAAAGGAACCTGTGTAAGGATACAGGAGAAAAGAAGTAGTAATCATCATCCTAAAAGTTGAGAAGGTAACACCAAGAACAAGGAATAATTACATTAAAAGGAAATTACCATCACTTTTGTAGACTCATAGGTGTAAAAAAATGCATGAATTCTGTGATGTACATGTGAAAGGAACATCACAACAGGCTGGTGTGGATATAATATAGGATGAATTGAAATGGGCGATAGCTCAGAAAAGGAGGATTAGGAGAAAACTCAAATGCAATGAAAGTGTTAAATACATATTAAGAGCAGCAGACAGTAAACTTGATTAAAAATCAAATCAGTGATGAAATGAAAACTTCAATTATTTTTCCAGAATGCAACAAAAATGACCAAGAGATTAAAAAGGAAAAAATAAGATAATAAGTGTGAAAGACAACGTATAGAAGAATAACTTAGGTGTCTTAAGGGAGGTAAACCAATTTGTACATAAGTAAAATCTGAAACAAGCAAACAAAAATCAGAGGAAGTCAACTGAAAAGTCACACTCCCATATAACACATTAAATCAAGGAAGAGTCCCACACCTAGACACCCTTGGCAAAAGTTTGAATTAAATGGTGAAATAAAATATAAAAAGCCCATCCAGAAAAACTGGCTGCCTTCATATTTTTTCTGTGCATTAAAGTGCCAGAAAATGTTGGCATTTTATCTTAGATGTTTTTAAAGGAAAAGGCTATAATCAAATAATTTCTTAATTAGCTAAATGGTCTTTCATTTGTAAAGCTAAAAGAAAAGACATTCTCTGATAGGCAAAATGTGCAAAATATATGAATCATGTGTCCATCTTAGAAACAAATAACGTAAAGATATATTTCAGATCAGACCACAATCAGAATTAGGAATTTAAGAAAGTGTAAATAGCAATAGATACAGTAGAGATGAATTTGCATTTATTTTCCCCTTCTATGAAAAATGACAAGAGAAATGTATTTAAACTATGCACAAGAATTTAAGCATAAAGAAATGCATTATAGTATAATTATAGCAACGCTGTTAAAATTACTGAATATTCAGTAATAGAATAACACACAACAAGGGAAGTTAATGCTTAATTCTAATGGTAGTGTTTAATTTTATGGTGAAGTATTTAGTAAGAAGCAGAATATGAAATGAATAATCCATGAATTAACAGTGTAAAGAAAAAGCCCATGTAACTTTTATCGATAATATTTTATATCTTTAAAAAGAGATCCAAAATAAATATTAGAAATACTAACTTTTTAAAATTTGGAGGTAATGGATACATAAGTCTAATTGGTATTTTACTATATGTAGTTACTCTCCTTTTTTTTTTCAAAAGAAAAAGATGCTAGGTAATGGATTGTAAGAAAAATTTACCAAACGAGTTACATTTGGATACTGATAGTATGGTTCTTTTTTCTCTCACTACTTTAGGCTTTTTATTAGTTTTTTTCATATTCCCTACAGAAAGAAACACAGTAGCCAAATGAAAGAAAAATCCATCATAGTCAATTAGAAAAAAAATAGGCTTAGAAATAAGAGCATTTCAAGACACCCTAATACCCACCACTTATTATTTAAATGAAACTTAATCTTCCTATCAATTTTCTCATTTATAAAATAAAAGAGTTAATTTCCGCTTTCTATAATTATTATGAGGATTAAGTAATAAAATGCTTTGAAGCAATACATCTCTATAAGAAAGATATTTTTTGAATGAGTATCTTTTTTGGGGAAAGAAATTTCTGTAAGTGTAGATTGGTTTAGTCTGTGGTTTAGAAGCACAGCAATTGTTCTTTCAGTTATAATTGAAGTTAAGCTAATGAACAAAGCTCTCTAACAGAGACCATTGCCATTTTATGGGGAAGACAGAGTAAAACATCAAATTTTATTCTGTGACTTTGGCCATATTAAGGAGACCATTAAGGGCAGAAGCTGAAATTTTGTTGTAGAGGAGGGAGCCCTTACTTATTTATCAGGGTAGGGCAGGTACAAGTACCAAAAAAAAAAAAAAAAAGAAAAATAAACAATCAATAGAGGAAGTGGGCAGTGGGGTGTTCTAATGCATCTGGGCAGGCAAGTGGCCAGACCCAGAGAAGCAGCAAGTAACTGTCTAGTCATCCAAAGCAGCTCCTCTTTGTCCCCAAAACACAACATTTCCCAGCCTTTCTGGTAGTGAGATTTGCCAACTCAGCTCAGTTGCACTGAGCTCTGGCTAACAGAATACATGTAGAATGATGTACATTCCAAAACAATGTGCCCAACTTATAAAATGCTCCCAGCATGATACTTTACTAGCTTTCCTTTCACTAACTTAATGCAGATATCCACAGCAACCCTTGAGGGCACATGTTGAAAAAGGGAGAGCCACAGATGGATGGAGCCTGGCCCTGGTTATTGCAGAGACAAGGCATTTCTACCAAGAAGGAGCACTCACTTTGGGTTTCCATGAGCACAAAATAAACATTTACATTACAATGGCTAATACTGTCCTAAAGAATCCAGGTTTCCTTATATCTGAAAGTGAGAAGGTGAATGTGATAGAATATGTGTGTGTGTGTGTGTGTGTGTTCACCCACAATTCTTGGCTTGTAACTCCCCTAGACTTTGCTACAGTAAACAGCATGGCTCAAACATTCTCCTACCCTCATTTCACCTGCCCATGACAGGACTCTAATCATAGTATGGGTCATAAGATGCTCATGCAAGAGAGAGATCTACCCCATATCCTGGAGGAAAGAATGCTAAACAATGAGACCAAGAAGGATCTAAACAGATAAGCCTGGCTGGGTTTAGATAAAATCTAATCACATTTCAGCATGGCTATCCATGCTTCAATCATGCCTATCCAATTAAGTCTCCATAAAAAGGCCCAGGGAATGGGATTCAGAAGAGCTGAACATATGGGGTCTGATAGGACACTGAATAGGAACTCATCCACATGCAGGGAGCAGGGTGCATCTCCACTCCATAAGGACAGACACGCCTGCACTTGGAATCCTTCCTGATCTCACCCTATGGATCCCTTCATTTGGCAGTTTATTTGTATCCTTAAAATATCCTTTGTGGTAAATCAGTAAATAAAATATTTCCCTGAGTTCCACGAGCTCCTCCAGCAAATAAATGAAACCCAAAGAGGGGGTCATGGGAAACACAATTTGAAGATAATTGGTCAGAATTTCCAGAGACCTGGAGTTGTGACTGATGTCTAAGGAGGGCAGTTTTGGGGACTGAGCCCCAAGTCTGTGGGATCTGACAGTATCCTCAGGTAAATAGTGTTGGAATTGAATTGGAGGACACCCAGCTGGTGTCCACTGCAGAATTAATTGCTCACTTGATAGTGGGGAGAAACGTCCCTCCCAGATTTAGTTACAGAAATCTTGTATTGACTGTCATGTTGAGTGAAATAATAGGAAAAAGCACTTTAGAGTGCATTTGAGTTTCTCCAAACAGTGAAGATACAAAAACAGTTGGCCAAAAACCCATGAGTACAATTACAGAGATCAAAGATAATGGGAGTCCTCTCAAAGGGCCTCAGAAGCAAATGATTCTGAATCAAGGAAGTAGAATGTGAGTGAGATACTGGTGCATAGCAGCAGGCATGGAGCCAAGATTTGTTGATTTAATTGTCTTGCATTGATCTGAAGAGAGTATTAGCAGCAAAGATGGAACTGAAAATCAAAGGAAGTTTATGTGATCTCTTATTCCATTGGCATAGTAATATGTCCTCACGGTCCCCATTATTTGGGAAACAAAACGAAGAAACTAGACAACACTGCCTTTGATTCCATATTTCCCTTCTAGTTATCACTTGGTTTCATTGCTCTTTCGAGCCAAACCTCAGGGTAGAGGAAATTGTTTACAAATACCATTTCCCATCATTTATCCAGGAGTCCTCATCACATGCTAATGTGGTATCTTCTTTTACCATTTCCCTACAGCCTTTCCTGCAAAGGTGACCAATGACCTTTATAAAGGCAAATCCAGGAGAAAATCTTCAGGCCTCAAGTCACTTTCTATCTCAATTTTTTTTTTGGATAATAGAGTTGTAGTGCATTCTTGATAGATTTGTTATAAGGGTCAAATGAGATAATGTAGGAGTTGTTAGACTGATGCCTGGTACACACTAAAAGCTCTATTATTATTATTACATTTTCTTGCTTTTACTCTTTTTGTTATTTTTGTTTTGTTAGTTTTATTTCATGCTTGTTAAAAGATATTTAACAAAATGTCTTTTGGCCACACTGGATTTCTCTCTGCTCCTTGATGGGCAAAGTTTTGTTCATTCCCATTGTCCCCACCGTGACGCAATCTGTATATCCTTTCTTTACCATGGAATGCTTCTTCCAATCTCACTGTTTTTTTTTTTTAATCCTTCCCTTCGTAGAGTTTTTTAATGACTATTTTATCTAAAATAGATCTTCATTTTAATTTTTTATGGTGTCCCATTTTTTTCTCCTCCATGGCACACAAAAAAATTTGTGATTATTTTGAAACACACACACACGCACACACACACACACACTTACATCCATCTAGTTCTTTTCTCTCTCCTTGCACTATAGGCTTCATGATGTTAAGGTCTATGAGGGTTTGTTCATCTAGAACCTAACATACTTCCAGGAACATGTTAGGTGGTCAATAAATATTTATTTATGAAGAATGAATAAATGAAGTAATGTACCTGCTGTTAGTACTGGGTTATATTTCAAAGAGTATATGGTCAGTGATGTAGAGACAAAGAAGCAGGCAATAGACAGTGCTTCACATAAATGCATTAATAGAATGTAAACATTTAATATTTAGATGTGATAATTTTTATAATAGTTAATAGATAATTCATATTCAGATAATTATGAAATTTTTATGTAACATAAAGTGCATGCATATAAGATTAAAATAATCCTATAGTCTTCACAGAATCATTGTTAGCTCTAGAAATGGTTTCTGCTTGAAGCAAACTCTCAAAATGGTGCCTAGGATAAAGACATGAAAAAGTAGATGCTCCACACACACTGATTAATTAATTAATTAGTTAACTATTTTCTTGAAGTGGTTAGGTAGCTGTAATTGCTACAGTTCTAAGTGACTTGCCTCTAATTCCACAGTTTGATGGAAGCAATTCTGCCAAGGGAAATTGGCTGCAATTTCTGGCTAAGCTCAGCTTACTTTCATATTTTGGCTTTTCCCCAAAATATTTATAGTTTTCTTTTCACATCCAGTGATTTACTATTCAACCATGGTTCACAGAGGTTAAAAGCACCAACGTTAGTACATAGACAGTGTTGCTGTCACTGCCTTAAACAAAATGTTTTCATTCCATGGGTATGGAAAAGAATTGCCAAGCATCAATTATATGCTCTCTCCTACTTTCATTCCAAACCTATTTTTACTGAGAGTATATTATATACCAGACATTAGAGATGACTTTAGTGGGATCATGGAGAGAGGGATAACAAATGTTTCTCCATGAACACAAGGACTTTGCTACTTTTTAAAATGGTTTACATGTCACAGACACCTCCCAACTGCCTCTGTGAGTTGTTGATTCTATAGCATTGAGAGAGGAGAGTCCAGAATATTTCTGGTATATAAGGTAAAAAATTAAATAGTAGTATGATTATCACTATTGATTAAAATAGGAAATTCTCTCCCTAAGGATATATATCTGTCTTAAGGAGTATAATGGGAATTGTGTGAAGAAGGTTCACCTTTACAAGACAAGAGCCTTTAGGTGAGGGATTACATTTCAACTGAGCACAATATCAAGAGGTTTCGGTCTCCTACCAACACGCACATGTAGTCCCTCAAACAAGGAATTTTAAGAATGATGAAGACTGTCTTTGCATGTGCCCCCTTCCCTTTTGAAATCTTCCCTCAAACCATTTCCTTTGCCCAAGAGATTCTCAGGGCTCAGATACTTCTCTCTCGCTATCAAAAGCCTGAACAATGTGCCTTGCACACACTTAAAATACATCTTCCCCATTGTCATCATCTTCTATCTTGGGATTTTCCATCATGTTAAATGGTAAACAGCATGGAAAATGTTTTTAAAAACAACACTTGACTAATCGGTTAACTGGTTCTCTAGGTTTTAAGTCTCAATCCTAAGTGGACAGGGGAAAATGAAGATTCCTAATGCCAAGTCTTTCTTTTATTCTAATCCTTAAATTTCTCTTCTATTATCTATTAGTACTAGCAGCTTAAGTTTCTTTTGGGGCTCATTTGTTTCATGTGCCCCACAGTAGCAATCTAGACCTTTTCTTTCAAAAATAGATTAGGAATCTATAATTTCCCACCAATTTTTTAAAATCTCATTACCCTTTTTAAAAGTTATAATCTATTTATTGCTTCTCTCTATTCTCATTTTCATTTATTCTTCTAGTTAACCACACCCAAACTTTTCTCATTCAATTGCTGATCCCAAACTACACTTTCCAGTTTAAAATTTTTAAAGATGGTTAAACATCTCCCCTCATTCATTTGTTCACTTATTCATTCATTCACTAAATATTTTGGGGGCATTTGTGTGCCAGAAACTACAGTTGGTACTGGGGATGTCGTAATTCTGATCCAATTCTAGTGAGTGAAGGAGTTCATAAAGTGTAGAGTATTAATAACAAAAAAGAGAAAGCAAACATTGACCTCGTTTGAGATTTTTTTAAATCCAAGTAAGAAGTCGGAATATATTTTAAACTTAAAAGAAGTGCATGGATATTTAAGCATTTGCAATGTCAGTTAATTCATATTAGTGAATTCCTGTGGAATCTTGCTTACATTAAAATAGAATGTTTTGTTTTGTTTCCCTAGTATAAGTATGTAATGGGAAGAAAGAAAGCAGCAACTGTAAATTTTCTGTCTCATTAAAAAAAAAATCCAGTATACTGTATTAACATGGTTAAATATGTGGACTGACGTTTAGGATTTCAAACAAAAACTCTCTACCACTGGCTGGGTGCGGTGGCTCACACCTGTAATCCCAGTACTTTGCAAGGCTGAGGCCAGTGGTTCATGAGGTCAGGAGTTCAAGACCAGCCTGGCCAACATGATGAAACCCTGTCTCTACTAAAAATAAAAAAATTTGCTGGGCATGGTGGCGCATGCCTATAATCCCAGCTACTTGGGAGGCTAAGGCAGGAGAACTGCTTGAACCAAGACCTGGGAGGTGGAGGTTGCAGTGAACTGAGATCATGCCACTACACTCCAGCCTGAGCTACAGAGCGAGAATCTGTCTAAAAGAAAAAAAAAAACACACTCTACCATTGATATTTTTGTGGCTGGGATTGAACTCTGGATGAGAGAGAGTTCCCAAGGTCCCAGGCAGCATGTGAAACCTCTCCCTAGAGCCCTAGAACACAATAAAGGACACCGATCTAAAGTTTTAGCCTGTCGTATGCCTGGTCTCCTGCTGACAGTAACAGCATGCCTCTGGGAGCCACGGAACTACCTCTATAGAAGAAACCAGGGAGTCATTCTGAAGGTCGAGGCCAGCAAACTCAGAAACTATTGCGGAGCACGGCAGGAAATGATTGCAAGTTGATGGTGAGTGCGCTTTTCCAGGCATGTAGAAAGGTTTTAGTACTGCAGGTGCAATTACCACTTAGCTAAGAATCAGCACCCTCTTACTGAAATTAGAACACAAAATAAGTCAGGCTGGTGGACAAATTGCAGTACATGGCCCCGCTGTGTTAGTGACCTATATTCACTTTCCAAACTTAGTATGAAGCTCTGTTTTCTGGAGGGAGCAATTTAGTGGAAGGTGGCAAGGAAGATAATGCAGTCAAGGGAGGAATAGGGAGCGTCCGGCTTTTATGATATCTCTTCAGATGTCAAAAAGCCATTTTGGGATACAGTACAATCAACTTCCATCTTCCAACTTTATGTTATTGGGAGAAGTCAAGTGTGCAAGGATGTGGGTGAGGAATTGAGCCCCTATTAAGGTAACAGGAAGGGCATGGCCGAACAACACATTTAGAACCTTAAATGCCATTAAAAATAGGTGTGAAGAGCATCTAAATGTTTAAAACAGAAAATGAAAATGTCTAGTCTCAAGAATGCATTTTATGAATAATATGATTTAAAATTTTTAATGGTTAGACTTACAATGAGCTTATAAGTCCAGGAAATTTTTACTTTTCTTAGTCTTCATCTGAATCTGCTTATAAAGGAAATAAGGAGAAAAACCGATTACAAGAGATTTATAAAATAAACTGTGGCTAGGAAAAATGATTAAATTTTTTGTTAATTGACTTATTTGTCTAGACCTTACATATAACTTCTTCTATGTATAACATTTTGATTTTTATTTTGTGGGGATAGAGGGTCTCATAACTAGTATGAACACATGTATAAAATAAATATAAAAAGAAGGTAAAGGCCAGCCACAGTGGCTCATGCCTGTAATCCCAGAACTTTGGGAGGCCAAGGTGGGTGGATCATAAGGTCAGCAGTTCAAGAACAGCCTGGCTTACATGGTGAAAACCCATCTCTACTAAAAATACAGTGTGGTGGCAGACAGCTGGAATCCCAGCTACTTGGGAGGCCGAGGCAGGAGAACTGCTTGAACCCAGGAGTCGGAGGTTGCAATTGCATTCTGACCTGGGCAACAACAGCAAGACTCCATCTCAAAAAACAAAGGTCAGGCTCAGTGGCTCACACCTGTAATCCCAGCAACTGGGGAGGCTGAGTCAGGTGGATCACAAGGTCAGGAGTTCAAGACTGGCCTGGCCAACATGGCGAAATCTCGTCTCTACTAAAAATATAAAAATTAGCTGGGCATGGTGGTGTCAGTCTATAATCCCAGCTACTCGTGAGGCTGACGCAGGAGAATCATTTGAACCTGTGAGGCAGAGGTTGCAATGAGCTGATATTGTGCCACTGCACTCTAGCTTGGGCTACGAAGCAAGACTCCACCTCAAATATATATATATATATATATAATATATATATATATATATATATAATATATATATTATATATATAATTATATATATATTTATATATATATTTAATATATATAATATATATATTAAATATATATATATATACATACACACACACACATTAAAGTATAAATTTCATCTAATTAAAAAATAATTGGCAGCTTGGGCAACATAGTCAGACCTCATTTCTTAAAAAAAAAAAAAAATAGCGAGGTGCACACCTGGTAGCAGTCCCAGCTACCCAGGAGGCTGAGGTAGGAGAATCGCTTGGGCCCAGGAGTTCAAGGTTGCAGTGAGCTATATTATACCGCTGCACTCCATCCTAGGTGACAGAGTGAGACCTTGTCTCTTAAAAATTAATAATAATCATAATTGATATTAACAGACTGATTTTTTTTCTGAAACTAGCCTATTTTTCAAAGCCTGGAATAAGATTATATTTTACCTGTTAAACTCGTTCAATTCAATACAACAGACAGTCACTAAGCACCATTAATAAGCATTTTAAAGACCCTTTAAAAATATTCTCATCTTTTCTGATACTAAAAATTTAAAAACTTTTGAGAACAAGGAAAAGGTGAGAAATGTGAGTGAGAGATATATTCAAGGGGCTATGACAGCAATTAAAAGGGTTAATTTTTGTAACACATCTTTAATAATAATGTGCACAGTTTTAACTTTAGAAACCTAGGCCTAAGGATGTCCACATCCACCAAAAAGGTCAAGTTTTAAGAAGCAAAACATGACAAAAACCATAAAATCCTCTAGGCTTTAAGGAGCGGGGACACTAAGAAAAAAAATATGTTCATATATTCATATATATATATATACACACACATATATAAATTGTGTGTGTGTGTGAAGGTATGTATCCATACACACACACACAATTTGGCTACATATGAGATATAAGGTCAGCTAGAGTTTCAAAATTGGCAGCCAAATTTAGGGACATTAAAAAGAGCAAAATCTGTGAGAAAAATTAAAGAAATACCTTCAGTTAGCTCTTTTAGGGTACAAGTAGTGAGAACTGGAAGAACTAGAAAGCAAGCTTAAATGGTTTTGTGTGTGTGTGTGAGTGTGAGAGAGAGAGAGAGAGAAAGAGAGATGTGATGACATTTTTGTTTTCTTTACATTTGTGGTTGAAGTGTGGGCATGTATATACATAGAGAGGATGGAGATCATGGAAAAGGAGATACTGAAAATACAATAAAAATGCAAATAATTAAAGTTATACAATCCTGGAGGGCAAAGATGTAATGCTATCAAGATCAGGGGTTGAAGGATTCATGTTGTCTTGGGGGAGGAACAGTCTGCAGGCAGAGGTTGATCTTTCCTCAGACTAAGGGAATCATCCTTCCTGTGCTCCTGAGAAGGGGTGGTAAGTGGATTAGGGCATTGTGCAGGACAGGGAGGAGCCTGAAAGGAAATAGGCATATTAAATGCAGGGGAAGATCCAGAGTAGAGAAGAATGAGTTGATGGGGTTCATGTGTGATGATCTAAATTCTCTTTTGTCAAGATGTCAGGGATGTTGAAACTGCCTCTTATTGGCAGTGGAGTAGAATGAAGGATCAATTTCCTTTTATTATTATTATTTTTTTTGAGAGGGAGTCTCACTCTGTCTCCCAGGCTGGAGTGCAGTGGTGCAATCTCGGTTTACTGCAACCTCTACCTCCTGGGTTCAAATGATTCTTGTGCCTCAGACTCCCAAGTACCTAGGATTACAGGCAGCTACCACCACACTTGGCTAATTTTTGTAGTTTTTAGTAGAGAGAGGGTTTTGCCATGTTGGCCAGGCTGGTCTCAAACTCTTGGCCTCAAGTGATCCGCCCACCTCCTCACCTTTCCAAAGTGCTGGGATTACAAGTGCGAGCCACCATGCCCGGTCTAAAGTATCAATTTTGATCTAACTAACTCATTGGCAATCTAGGAGACTTAAGAGAGAGAAGATACTTAAATAAACACTACATTTGGTTTCATTATTATTTATAATACTACTTTCTTCTTTGGTACATTTCATAAACTACATTGAGTTTTAAAGTCTTCCTCAACCTTATAATATCTTTCATGTCCCCATAATTTATTTCAGAGAATGAATCAGTACTTTAGCTGGAAAAAACATTTTGAGTTAATTTTTCAATGAAACATGTTCAAGGTGCAGGAGAAAAGAGAAGAAGCTAATGTTTACTGCCTGTTTTCAGTAGGAGAGATGAGATTCTGGACTAAATTAAAATGACAAAAAATATTAACTTGTTGGAGAATGCTTATTTTTAATAGGATTTTTTAATAAATAGAAAAGTAATTTCTTAAATGTATATTGTGCAACTGACCCAAAGTCAAATGAATATATTCTATTCATAAGAACTTGCCTGTCAAGAAGTTTAACTTGTCAAATAGTTTAACTTGTTAAGTAATAGCTCTCGAAATCTGTATTGTGTACATGCAAGTCATACCATTTGATCTAGTAATTTTTATGTTTTAAATAAAATGATATGTTTGTTAAAAATAATCCCAAATAGAGGTATATCTTCTAAAACCTTCATTGTCAAGCAAAAATTCTGATTTCTCAGATTAGTAAACTTATTTTAAGAAATAATTCAAACAATTTATAATTGGCTTTAAACAATTGAAATGCTCATTCTTAGAAAATTTTGAGAAATAAAATTGTTAGCCTTCATAATAAATAAAGAGATGCTGATATTGGCTAAGTAGTTTTCTTATTACTTAAGAATAAACAAAAATGTGGGACCTTTTGTTACTCTTCACTTATTTCTTTATCCATCTATTCATATCATGATTCTTGCTTCTGTAATTACTTTGAACCCTAATTAACTCTTTCTCAAGGAAATGTCTCTTGGAGGATTCTGTAATAGCATAATAAACTTCAGTGGCTCATTGGCTAACTGAAATAGATCATTTTACATATGTGGTGTTTTTCTACAATTGTGACTTGGAAACAAGAAGGGCCAGGTGTGGGGATATAAAGGAAGTTAGAAAATCACGAAAGCATATGCTCTGAAAATTAATCAGGATCCCTTTTTTGGTCTCAGATTTGTACTGAACTTTTAAAACATTTTAAGTGAAATTTGCTGCTTTAAAGATAGTTTTTATAGACTTGTTTAAATAAATAAATAAATAAAAAGCAATGCTTTATCTCAAGAGAAGCAGACCCAGTGCACTTTCAGGGCTACCAGCTTGTAAGCTGTAACTGGGCCTAAGATCAAGTGACTGGGGCGCTTCATTAGTCCTGTTCTGGGAACACCCATGTTTAGAGGTAGTGGTGTGTAGTCATGAGACCCATGACTATATACTCGTGTTTTAGTTTCCTAGGGGTCTTGAAACAAAGTACCGCAAACTCAGTGACTGACAACAACAGAAATGTATTGTCTCATAATTTTGGAGGATAAAAGTCTGAGATCAGGGTGCTGGCAGGGTTGCCACCTTCTGAAGGATCTGGGGATGAGATCTGCCTCAGGCCTTTGTCCTTGGCTTGTAGATGGCCATTTCTCTATGTCTGCTCACATCACCTTTCCTTTGTGGGGGTTCCTGTGTCCAGTTCCCCTTTCTCTAAAGTCACCATTCACATAGCATTAGGGCCCACCCTAACGACCTCTCTTTAACTTTTTTAACCTCAGTTACAGACCTTATTTTCAAGTAAGGTTATCTTCTAAACAAGGTTATATTCTAAAGTTAAGACCTGAACATATGAATTTAGGGCATGGAGGATGAAATTCAATCCATAACAAATTGTCAATACAAGAAACACTGGTTTAAGTCTATTATTCCAGGTTATCAAAGTGGCTTGAGAGAGAAAATAAAAATGCTGACATATAGGAGAGAGAGAGAGAGAGAAAGATTTTGAGATAAATCTGAATTTATTGATCTATAATAAGACACTTGCAGAAGAAGATAAATCAGGAAATGACAACATAGGCACCTTATTTGGAAATGTAAAGGTAGCCAAAAGAAGTAAACCTGGAAACTATTAAAAGTGTTTCCTCTGAGCTCTTGGGTCTGAATTCTTGAGATAAGGGCACAAATAAATTATGTTCATTAGAGATCTTGTTGCATTATTTCACAAATATATATAATATATATTATACATATATATTATATATTATATATATATATATATATTATATATATATATAGGTTTTTGAAAATTTTTAATTTAAAAATTAAACCAAACTTTTAAATCTCTGATGATTTTGAGATCATTTGGCAATAGTGAAAAAAATAAGAATAATCTTGGAATATCAAGTAAGATGACTTCCCCTGATAAAAACTTATATGATGTTCCTAGGCAGGTAGTTGGCAATTGATAGGGAAAGATGACATATCATAGGACCAGGAAATAAAGCTGCCTTTTTCTATTGACAAAAGTAGTGCCTAGTAGGGGAGTATTGTGAGACAGAGTATAAAACTGAAAATATAGTTTCAGAATTAGAGGACAGAGAATGAGGCTGGGAGTATTCTAGATTTTTTTTTCTCAGCTACATCACTCGTTTTATGATTTTGAACAAAATGCTTAACCTTTATATCTCACTGCAAAAAATTGTTCATTGCACAATGAGAGAAATAATCCTACTTTTTTGATTTATAATTTGTTTTCTTCTCATTTTATTTTTAAGTGGTCTATATCATATATATATACACACACATTATATATACATATACATATATATGTGTGCATATATATTTTTTATATGTACACATACACTTCTTTTGCTGTCAGATGTAATAACATTTTATCGCCATACTAAAATAAGTTTTCTTTCAAAAGACTTCTAAAGATCAGAAAAACTTTACTTCTGACGCTATGTGGCAAGGTTCCTGTTTTCTGAGTTGTGAATAAAAGGTGAAAACTCATGGCGCACTAGCAGGAATTAAAGAGCAACCTACTGATTCTGGATATGAAAGTGTGGCTTATGAAACAATGTGCAATGACTCTAATTCTAACTGCTAATCAATTTAAGTGTGTTCCATGTTGATGATGAAGAAAAAACAAAACAAACAAACAAATGTGCCTGTGCTCAATGAGATTCTACAAAGCCTATTCCTGCAGAGAATCCAGAAATTGAATTTGGAGAAACTCTTTTCAAGTTTTAATGAGCCACCTGCCTCCAGCTATAAAACCCAAAAAGGAAGGAAAGGAAAGCTGCTAAACAACAGGCTAGCTGTAGTATTAATAGCCGGGTCTTTCTAGTGAGGTTATTATTATTATTATTTTTATTATGTCACTGGCTTTTCAGGGAACATCAAGTTATGTCTTGAGTTAGTTAATATTTGATCACTGTTTTAAGTGTTATCACTTTTTAATGCATCTTCAGCTTAAATATAAAAAATACAGTGAAAATTGTATTTTTATAAAATAATCATTAAATATTTACTAAATCTTAGTCACCATAGGTGTTATAGATGAAACAAAAAAAAAGGCAATTAAGATAGGGAAGGTCTTTTCAGGCAGAGAAAACCCTCATTACGAATAATTGGAGAGAAAAAAAACCCCACAAGGCTCAAATACATTATCCACTTTATGAACATTCGGATTACAAATATTTTTTTGCATTGCTTTGTTTTGCTATATGTAGGAGGAGCATTCTGACCAAACTGCCATGAGCTCTTTGGAAAGGAGAAAAGAGAAAGCAGGATGCCTATTTCCTTGATGTAAAGAGTGAGAGCTCATCTTGATAGAGCTACACTACTCGTCTTTTGCTTTCACAATGCCATCATGGTATTATTTAGCTTTCTTAACTCTCTCCATTGTCAGCATAATAGTAAGCCAACCTGTCTCTCATTAACAAGAGGAGGCAATAATCAATGTTAACAAATATAGATACACCTCATTAATTTGGGAAAAAATATAAGAAAAGAAAGCTAAGGTAACTTTTTATGAACTCAATTTTTAATGGAGCTTTATGACTTTAAAGTACCTCCCTGTAAAAGTAACTTATTCTTGGCTTTGGCCTAGAGCTACCACCAAAGCTCCTGATAACCCTTTCTTACCAAATTAGGGAGTAAGTTCATCTCAGGAATGTTTCTTGTTGTTATTTTGTTGTTTTTGTTTGTTTGTTTTGGGCAAAAGGGTGACATGATCTGGGGTATTCTTTGGAAAGATAACTCTGGAAATGATGAGAAGAAACTGACGGCAGTGAAACTTTTAGGTAATTAGATGTTTAGGCAACTTGAGCAAGGTAAGTGATTATAGCCTGATCAACTAGGAGCAAATATAATGCACATCATAGGCGAAAAATCATAGGAACCACGTTTGATTGATCCTGTTTCATTTTCCAAAGCACTTAGAAAAGACATGCCCCCTACATAGAAGTGTTACTAACACAAGCTGGTTGAGTAAATGAATGCACACCCGTGAGAGGAAAAATGCTTACATACATGACCAAATGAGTCAAAATGTGTAGGATATGGGGGATGAGCAACAGTGAGACAATGATAAAACCAGTTTTAAGCCTGGGTGGCTGTCAGTGTTAGAGGAAGTCATAGATCAGAGAAACTATACATTCATTATTAAGACCTGTTCTCATCAATTTTACAATTTGTTGATCATCCTAGATAAGATAACCAATTCTGGACACTCAAGATCATAGTCCATAAAGAGCCTGCTGCATAGATGAGGTACCTGTAGGATGTATGTAATTAAATCTGGTAATATATAGACACAGTCATGACATTTCCTGGGGAAAGAATGAAAAGAGAAGACAGGAGTGAAAGGAAGGAAGGGAGTAAGAAGATGGGAAGGGAAGGAAGGGGCAGAAGCTTAAAGAACAATGTCTCTGATGAGTTAGAGTTATATGACTAATGACAATGTCAGACATTGTCAGAAAGGTTCTTTTCTAACAGATCTGAATTATTTTTAAAAATACCAGCACTTTGGGAGGCCAAGGCAGGAGGATCACTTGAGCTCAGGAGTTGGAGACAAGCCTGGGCAACACAGAGAGACCCTATCTCTACAACCACAACAAAAACCTAGCCAGGTACAAGTTGTGGTTCCAGCTACTCAGAAGGATTCCATGAACCTGGTAGATGGATGCTCCAGTGAGCCTTGATTACAACACTGCACTTCAGCCTAGGGGACAGAGTAAGAGCTTGTCACAAAAAATAATAATGAATATCTTTAAAAATAAAAAACTGTTTCTCCAATATGAAACTACAAAATTGGAATGCTTTCTCTTTTCTCCTAAGAAGCATCTCTCATTCTCTTGCTTTGAATACAAAATAGAAACGTTTGAACTAATGAGAAGATGACTAATCATTTTAAAGGTAAACATGAGAGAAATTATTAATGACATTTCAATTATCAGACAGAATGATTTTCAAAAAGTAACATTGACTAAAAATGTTATTTCTCTGAAAACTATTGAGCTGTTATGGCATATACACTTCTTTTAAGACAAGTTTTTTAAAACGTTTTTTAAGTTCAAGGGTACATCTGCAGGTCTGTTACATAGGTAAACTTGTGTCATGAGGGTTTGTTTTACACATTATCGCCCAGGTATTAAGCCTACTACCCATTAGTTATTGTTCCTGATCCTCTTCCTCCTCCCAATCTCCACTCTCCAATAGGCTTCAATGTGTGTTGTTACCATCTGTACGTGTCCATGTGTTCTCATCAGTTAGCTCCGATTTATAAGTGAGAACATGTACTATTTGCTTTTCTCCTTCTGTGTTAGTTTGCTAAGGATACTGGCCTCCAGGTCCATCCATGTCCCTTCAAAAGACATGATCTTATTCTTTTTTATGGTTATGTAGTATTCCATGGTGTATATGTAGCCCATTTTCTTTATTCTGTCTATCATTGATAGGCATTTAGGTTGATTACATGTCTTTGCTATTATGAATACTGCTGCAATAAACATACATGTCCATGTGTCTTTAAAATAGAATAATTTATATTATTTTGGGTATATACTCAGTAATGTGATTGCTGGGTCAAATAGTATTTCTGTCTTTAGGTCTTTGAGGAATCACCACACTGTCTTCCACAATGGGTAGGCACAAGTAAAAATTTTATGAAGAAGATGCCAAAAGCAATTCCAACAAAAAAATGACAAATGGGACCAAATTAAATCAATGAGCTTCTGTACAGCAAAAGAAACTATCAATGGTGTGAGCAGACAGCCTACAGAATGGGAGAAAAGTTTTGCAAACTGTATCTGATAAAGGTCTAATATCCAAAGTCTATAAGAAACTTAAATGTACAAGAAAAAAACATCACCATTAAATAGTGGATAAAGGACATGAATAGACACTTTTCAAAAGAAAACATACATGCAGCCAACAATTATATTTTAAAAAGCTCAACATCACTGATCATTAGAGAAATGCAAATCAAAACCACAATGAGATAATATCTCACACCAGTCAGAATGGCTGTAACTAAAAAGTCAAAAAATTACAAATGTTGGCAAGGTTCTGGAGAAAAGGGAACAGATATACTATTGATAGGAATATGAGTTAGTTCCTTACTTTCATATACATTATATTAAAATTTGAATCCTAAACTATTATTGGCAATATAAATTTTAGATCTCTCTAAAAATCTAAGCCACCTTATTTTTTTTAACAGAAGGATAAAATATTATATGTTTATTTTGGTTTAGGAGATTATTGCAATTACAGTATTCAAGATTTTATAAATTATTATGAAATAAAGAGAATATTTTATAATAGGATACATAATTTTCATATATATGATGTATATATATAAATATGTATGCATCATATATATTTATATATATATAATATATATATATCAGCACTTATAAAGTAAACAGAATGGGAAGTGGATCTTCAAGGAACTTGCATATTAAAATGTAAAACCATTTGGGAAATGCTATGACCTCTTTATTAAAGGCCAGCCATTATCACGATAGTGCACACATACATGAAATAATAAATATCCATGGCAGACCAAATCATAGTTACCACCAAGGTAGATGATAGGAAAGTGCTTTATGGTTTTGGTTTTTGTTTTGCTTTTTTGTTTTAGATGGAATCTTGCTCTGTTGCCAAGGCTGGAATGAAGTGGTGCAATCTTGGCTCACTGCAACCTCTGCCTGCTGGGTTCAAATGATTCACCTGCCTCAGCCTCTAGAGTAGCTGGAATTACAGGAGGGTACCACCATGCCAGGCTAATTTTTATATTTTTGGTAGAGATGGAGTTTCAACATATTGGTCAGGCTGGTCTTGAACACCTGACCTCATGATCCACCTGCCTTGGCCTCCCAAAGTGCTGGGATTATAGGGGTGAGCCACCATGCCCAAGCAGTCCTTTTTGGTTTTAAAGGTAGCTCAGGGTCAGGCATGGTGGCTTACATCTGTAATCCTAGCACTTTGTGAGTCTGAGGCAGGAGGATCACAAGGTCAGGAGTTTGAGACCAGCCTGGCCAATATGGTGAAACCCTGTCTCTAATAAAAATACAAAAATTAGCCGGGAGTGCTGGTACACACCTATAATCTCAGTTACTTGGGAGGCTAGGGCAGGAGAATTGTTTGAACCCAGGAGGCGGAGGTTGCAGTGAGCCAAGATTGTGCCACTGTACTCCAGCCTGGGTGACAGAAGGAGACTCTGTCTTAAAAAAAAAAAAAAAAAAAAAAAAAAGCTCAGTCACTGGCTCTTCTGTCTGATCCAGTCTCCCCATAATCATGAACTCTGCCTGGTCACTACTGCTCTTCTGCCTTTGATGCTTCCATATCAAAATGTTCATTTTTTATTATAAACAAGGACTTAACTTCATGGATCAGATTGTCTACAGAGTGTCTAATCCAGGGATATGCGTATACATTTAAAAGGAAGAAATACAATAAGAAGCTCTATGTCTCATTCTTTGAACAAACAAAACAAAGCTAAATAAAAATCTTAGAACATTAGAGGAAAGGATTTGAGAGACTGAATGATGAATACTTACTTCCCCACCTCTGCCAACATATTTTTGTAGCTGAAGTCTCAAAAGGCAAAGAGGCTTGCTAAAGCCACCAAGTTAGACAATGGCAAAACCAGCTTGGCATGATTCTGGGGTGTGTGTGTGTGTGTGTGTGTGTGTGTGTGTGTGTGTGTTTTTGGGGGTGGGCATATTTTAGGTTGGTGAAATATTTAAGGGAAGGGAATGAAGATGTACAAGGTACAGAGCACAACTTTCAAATTATAAAAATAAAGTCCAAATACTCATTCTCTCAATGCTTTAAGTCTTTTGATCTTAAGCTCGCTACTATTTCAGCTGAATTCCAGTCCTCAGAATGTAAAATGTAATCAAAGCAGGATGCATTTCTGTGAGATTTATAGTCCTGTTCTGCCATTAGAATCCTAAACTGTGTAGAAAAAAAAGCTAGTGGAATAGCTCATATTTTTTTAAACTAACAGACCAAAAAAAGGATAAATTCTACACTTTATTCACTTGCTTCTTATCTTGCATGTGTTTTTATGCCTTTTTTTTTTCTGGTTTGGGAATGCTCAGCAGATAGAATCAGTATCTGTGTGACACTCTGTGCATTTGCATATCAAGGAAGGAGATTTGGAACTGGAGACAAGCCATGGGGCAAACAAGCCATTAGAGCAGCAGGATCCCATCTTCAGGTAAAGGACCTTGCTAATGAAGAGAACTACATGGGAATGCCAACAATAACTTAAATAGAATCTTCCAAAATCCTCTCTAACTTTCTATATAAAGCCTTCTTCAAAATTTTCCATAACCTATTAAAACATCTTAATGAGTATCATATTGAGATGGAAGGAGGTCATTACATTGTGTGGAAAATTTGCATTAATAGCTAAAAAGGTATTGGTTTCTCACTCCTTAGCAACTGTGAGTGAGTTCCTATAATTTTTTTTCCCTCACTTTTAAGGTGACCTTGTTCTTTTTCTTCCTAATTTATAGTCCCAAGGGGAGGATAGTCCAAAAAATGGTTATAAAGAAATGCTAGTTTTATGAATGTGCTTACTATCGAACTAACATTCAAAAAGAGACAAACTCCTTTTATCATGTAGACTGTTCTAAGTGGGGTGGTATTGGATTTAGGGATTACGCTGTTTCAACAAAAACTACAACCATAATGTCTGACATTTGTGGAGTGCTTACAGTGTGCCAGGCTCTGTTCTAAGTACTGTGCATAAATTAACCCACTTACAACTTGTAACAACCCTGCGAGCTCAATGCTAATATTGTCCCTGTGCTACATGTATTAGTATGTTCTCATACTGCTATGAAGAAATATCTGAGACTGGGTAATTCATAAAGGAAAGAGGTTTAATTGACTCACAGTTCAGCATGGCTGGTGAGGCCTTTGGAAACTTACAATCATGGCAGAAGGCACCACTTCACAGGGAAAGAGAAAGAGTGTCAGCAGGGAAATGCCAGATGCTTATAAAACCATCAGATCTCATAAGAACTCACTCACTATTATGAGAACAGCATGGGAGAAACCATCCCCATGATCCAATTACCTCCCATTGGTTCCCTCCCACGACATGTGGGAAGTATGAAGATTACAATTCAACATGAGATTTGGGTGAGGACACAGCCAAAACATATCACTTCACATGAAGAGATTGGGGCAGAGGGAGATCAAATAACTTGGCCATTGTCACATAACTACTGTCTGGTAAAGAAGGATTAAAATTGAGGCAATTTGACTGTTTACATAAGTACAAACTAGAATTTAGCTTCTTTTATCGAACAAAATATAGGTCCTATTGTCCAAGTTGCTATTTTCTCCCAGGTAACGATGAGACATCCGTGCAGAATTTAGCAGCTCAATGGAGTTATGAATTCTCAAGTACTGAATATTAGAGTTTAAATGTACTCTAGGTTTAAGTTTGAAGGCCTCATTTTGTAGCTGAACATTCTGAGAACAGTTATGAAGTTAGGATACAAAAGAACTCGAAGTAACATGGAGAGCTAGAAGTTGTACTCGTGTCCTCTAAATGCTTTTAGTCATTTTATTTTGAGCCTGCATCGAAGCTTAGAACACTACGAGAAGGGCCTAAGCATTCGTATGTTAGCACATGTTTGGAAAACTTGCTTGTACTGATACAAATAGTTTCAATAAATGTAAAGGACAGCACACCAGGCAATAGGTTATGTATTTTTATATACAATGGCTAACTTATTATAATTTTTAATCATTTTATAGGTGACATAGCTAGAACATAAATTAAATATGGTTTCTGATATTGCTTAATTCCAAGACTGGCTTTTCTATTTCCCAAGAAACTGCTGTAATGGATGTTGAACTGTTCACTGAGATCCCTGTTCTTCCACTTCTAGCTTTTCCCTCTGAGAGCTGCCTAAGCTAAACAGAGCTTTTACACCCAAGGCCATATCCCCTTTCCCGGGGCAGCTCCTATTCAATGGATATATGGGCCAATTTTCAAAGATTTTCTCAGCCTCCAGGTACTCAGTGTGATGGTGGATATGGCAGAGGCCATAGAGTGACTACATGACCGTCCAACTTCTCTGTTTCCTTATCTTGCTTCTTTTCTTTTCCTTCACAGGTGTAAAACCCAGAAGTCTTCCCAGCAAACATCTTGCAGGTTCATCTCTACCTTGGAGTCTGCTTTCAGGGAAATCGGACATGTGACATTTAACTATGCATTTCTTGGAATTAAGAAATTCTTACCAAGCTTTAAGGATAGATCTATTTATAGGTGCTGTGAACATGAATACTAATGCATATAAATGTATATTTATAAATACAAACATAAATCCATCTCTCTCTCTGCTCATCCACCCCTGGCCCCCAAGAACACATACGCTTATGATCTGAATATCATTCCTTGGAAGGGATGTGCCTGGCAATAGTATTTCATGCTTGTTGTTCTTAGATCACAATTTGACATCGCTGGGCCCCCACATTTATTTTATTTTATTTTGTTATTATACTTAAGGTTTTAGAATACATGTGTAGAATGTGTAGCTTTGTTACATAGGTATACACCTGCTATAAGGTTTGCTGCACCCATCAACCGGTCATCTACATCGGGTATTTCTCCTAAGGCTCTTCCTCCCCTAGCTCCCCACCCACTGACAGGTCCTGTGTGGGATGTTCCTCTCCCTGTGTCCATGCATTCTCATTATTCAGCTCTCATTTGTGAGTGAGAATGTTTGGTGTTTTGGTTTTTTGTTCCTGTGATAGTTTTCAGAATGATGGTTTCCAGCTTCATCCATGTCCCTGCAAAGGACACGAACTCATCATTTTTTATGGCTGCATAGTATTCCATGGTGTATATGGGCCCCCATGTTTTAACATTTCAGTTGTACTTTGAATCAAAGTTGTGAGGGAACTAGTTCGATTTGAAAACATCATGTGCACAATGTTAGTTTCCTGGGTCTGCCATAACAATATATCACAAGACAACAGAAATATTCTGGAGGCCAAAAGCCTGAAGTCAAGTTTTTGGGAAGGGCATGCTCCCTCTGAAGACTCTTGGGAAGAATCCTTCCAGCTTTGGTGGCCCCAGGTGCTCCTTGGCTTGTAGCAACAAAATTAAAATGTCTGCCTTCATCATTATGTTGGCCTCTTTCTATATCACCTTGTGTCCTCCCCTTTTCTTATAAGGATACTTGTCATTGGATTTAGGGACCAGGCTAAATCAAGGATAGTTTCAACTTGAGATTGTTAACTAACAATGTCTATAAAGACCCTACTTCCAAGTAAGTCTGAGGTTCTGAGTTGACATGGATTTGGGGGGACACTATGTAATCCACTACATGAACAAATGAGTTATTCACTACAGCGATTCCTCACTCTTATCCAGTAATCTCAGCCTCCCCATCTCTCCCTAACTGTTCCTGTTGAGAGCACAGTCAGTTTTCCACAGGCGCTTCTCCTCCAAAACTATCACATCAGAATTTGGGATTTACTTCTCATTAACTTTTGTACCCCTACAGCCCAGTTCACAGAGGTGTATTAGCCATAGTTCTATGTGGCAACTAAACCAATAGAATGATAAAGTAGAATATAAAAAGATTTACTTCCAGAAATTGACTTACACAATTGTTAGGGCTGGCAAGTTGGAAATTCATAGGGCAATTTGGTAGGCTGCAAAATCCCAGGCAGCAGTTGGCAATGTGGTGCACAGCTCAGAGTTCTTCCTCAGGGAAACCTCAGTTTTGATCTTAAGACCTTGAACTGATTGGATGAGACTCACCCAGATTATTAAAGACAATCTCCTTCTTTTTATTAAAAAAAAAAGTCAACTGACTATAGATTTTAACTACTTGTATCCCACATATCTTCATAGCAACACCTAGATTAGTGTCTGATTGAATAGCTGGATACTATAGTCTAGCCAAGCTGACTCATAAAACTATCACAGGTGGAGTAGTGTATTACTGTCTTAACTACTCCACCTGACCCCAGGAGGCTTTATTTGGCAATATTAAAAATTGATTATGTTTCCTTCTAGGTTATCATGGCTATAGTAGAAAAATACTCATTGAGATTTTTTTAAAATAAATATTTTACTATCTGGACCCTGAAACTGTAATCTTTTATAGAGCAGATTAACGTAAGTATATTCTACAGAGGACAAGCCTCAAAACATAAGTGGGCATATACTGTACCTTTCTTTATGCTAACTAAAGTTAGACACACACACACACAAGTATATCAATTTCTCATTTGGTAACTTACCCAAGGTCCCCAACTGATGAATAGGAGAGCCTGGATTTGAACTCATGCCTACCTAATGGCAGAACTAGAGCTTACTTTAAGTTCACTAAACCATTAGGTAGATGGGCCAGTGCCAGAATTCAGTGTTCCTGATTGTCCAATGTTACTTGTCATTTATCACACTAAAGGTGTTCAGAATTATAAAATGGAGACAAAATGGCAGAATGCCTCCTCTGAAGGATGATAGACATTATAACCTCCAAGTTATGCTTAGCTTAAAAATGCTATTTTAATTTTAAACCTTATGTTCTTCAAATATAGCCCAAAACAAATCTATTTAGGTTTATATAGGCTGGTATGTCTCATGTGATAAATGATAATAGCAGAACATTAGAATTATGTTCTATGAGAAAATCTAATTACAAACTTGGTTTAGGTGAACTAAATATTAGTCTTACGATGATTGGTAAATATTTACAGACATAATTCAGTAAGATACTCATTCTTCTTTTCTAATAAGGCTCAATTCCAAGATAATTTTCTTAGAAGATTTCTAGTCAGGGATCTCCAAAGAAACAGAATAAATATGTTTTTATATATATGTAATATATATAGATTTAGTATAGATATATAAATACTGACATATGAGAGGGGACTCATTAAGAGAATTGTCTTCCATGATTATGGAGACTGGCAAGTCCCACACTCAGCCATCTGTAAGCTGGAGAACCAGAAAAGCGGGTAGCATGGCTCAGTCCAAGTCTGAAGGCCTCAGAACCAGGGAAGCTGACTGTGAAACTCACAGTTCGAGGTCAAAGGCCTGAAAACCTAAGGAGCCACTGGGGAAAGTCCAAGAGTCTGAAGGCTGGAGAATCTGAAGTTCCAATGTCTAAGGACAGAAAAAGATAGACTCATCCACAGAGGAAAGAGATCAAGTTAGCAAATTTGCCTTTCCCCTGCCTTTCTGTTCTATCGTGGCACTTGGCAGATTGGGTGGTTCATGCGCTATTTGGGTGAGGACAGAACTTCCTTACACAGGCCACTGATTCTCTTCCCTGGAAACACCCTCACACACCTACCCCAGAACAATGGTAAACCAGCTATCAGGGTGTCCTTTAACCCAGTCAAAGTGATACCTAAAATTAACCATTACAGAAGTGAAATAAAACTAAGTCTTAGAAACAAAAACAGCAGAGCACCGTGATTCAGGTCCTAACTATTTCTAAACGTGAACATATTTCTACTTGCCATAGAATTTAAAAACTTGAAATACTTCAGCAGGCTTGAACAAGAAAAACTTATTAACGAATCTCAGGCTACTGTAATATATCTCTCATGGTCAGGCAGCTTTGTGAAGCAAACTGAAGTCAACTTTCGTCAGCTTGGACATACTTTCTTAATTCTCATTTTGTGCCTATTATTCCTTGTTAATCTCCGAACTTCTAAAGTTTAACAGTGGTTACCTGAATGATCATATTATCACAAGGAATATTGCCTATAATTTAGTGTAATTACTTAGCTCTCATGTTCTCTATGAAGCCAATGGGATTTTATTTTATTATTTATTTATTTTGAGACAGAGTCTCACTCTGTTGTGCAGGCTAGAGTGCAATAGCACAATCATGGCTCGCTGTAGCCTCAACCTCCTAGGCTCGAGATATCCTATCACTTCAGCTTTTCATGTAGCTAGGACTACAGGCATGTACCACCACACCCAGCTAATTATTGTGTGTGTGTATATGTGTATTTTTTTTTTTTTGGTAGAGATTGAGTTTCACCATGTTTCCTAGGCTGGTCTTGAACTCCTGCACTCAAGCAATCTACTCACCCGGGCCTCCCAGAGTGCTGGGATTACAGACATTAGCCTCTGTGACTGGCCTGGCAATGGGATTTTCAAGGATCAGCAGGAATAGATCATATAATTTGGAAGTTCTCCCATTTCTTCTGTTCTCTCTAGTGTACGAGAACTTAACGATTCATATTTGAAATTGTTTTCCATTGGTAAACAGTCATGTATCCCTAAGAATATTTCATAGCACTTGCCTTCCTGGTACACTTAAGCATTCCACTGAGTCTTGGTTTTTTCACAGGGGTAAATAGCCCCACCTTGCAAAATGCTGATTTCAGCTGTAGCAACATAGCAGGATAATTATGAATAGGAAGGTATATGCACATTGTAACAGGGTGTGACAAATTCAAAGATAAAGCATAGAGCTTATCTGAGAAAACACCATCAGCAAGGGTAATGCATATCTTTATATAAGTTCATTTGAATAATGAGGGATTTGGTGCATTAGTGGATTGAACTGTGTTCTCTGCAAATTAGTATGTTGAAACCCTAACCCACAATGTGACTATATTTGGAGACATGCCCTTTACAGAAGTAATTACGAATAAATGGGGTCATAAGGGTAGGGCCTTCATCCAATAGGAATGATGTCCTTTTAAGAAGAGGAAGAGACACCAGGGCCATGGGTGTGCACAGATACATTAACCTGCATGTATGCAGAGGTAAGGAAAAAGAGCTGACCCAGAGTCAAAGTATGAGACCACTATGAAAAGCTAAAGTGCTAACTTGCAAATTTGAAATTTGGATTTTATGGAACTCCCACAACCAGGAATTGCATGAGATTCAATATAAACAAAATTTTCTAGATCACAGTACTTTTCATTTGAAAGGTGATTTAAAAAATCTGGTACTTCAATTCAGAGCCATTGCCCCAAGCAATGAGTCAATTACAGAGTCCCGAGAGCTGTAGTAAGAGGTGCTATATGAAATGGTACAAAATGTAATACGTTGTATGGATTATTTGTCCAAAAATCACTACATTGCTCTTTTTCATGTTTGTGCGTGAAAATACAAAAAGTGAAGCTGACTTGAAATCAAAATGAAACAGACTCACCTATTTATGTTGACTTAGATAAAGAACAGAACTGACTCAAGAGCATATAAGATGAGAAGTAAATTAGTTTTTAAAGATTTTTTTCCAACATTTGAAAACACAACATATGGCTTTTCTTATGCTCTCCCCTCAACCAGTGCAAAATTACTAGGTGCTTTTTCTGATCACCCAAGCCTGAAGCCTTGGAGCTAGCTATGCCAACTTCAGGGCCTTCAAAAATATATGCACATAAGACTAGGGATAGAAGGGGGCTTCTTACTGAAGGGAGAGTGCACACACTCTCCCCCAACATGGCCAACAATAAGCCTGGCACATTTCACCCGCACTTGGCATTATTGCTCTCTGCTATAGGGATTCTACTTACTTTTTTCAACTTCTCCTTCCAGATCTATTCAGTCACCAAAGCTTGTAGCCTTTGATTTCCTGTTTCTCTTTTTCATGCTTTCCTTTGTGTTTTATAGCAATCACCATAATTAAGCCCATATCCCTCAGTTTTCCACAACATTCTCATATATGGAATTTTGTTTTTACTAATTTTTCTCTTCAATCAAGCCAAGAATGTGTCATCAAATTAATGTTTAAAAAACTCTTCAATCATAAGCTCCTTCTAAAGAATGTGCTAAATTTTCCCATTTCCAACAGGCTAAGCACAGACATTACTGGAGTATTAAGTTTGGTTGTCGCCAAGAAGAAAACTGCCCCTCAACCCCTCTTTGCACTGCACCTTCCAACCAATTAAACTGGTCTCTCAGGAATATGGAGCTTCTCATCACTGTGGTTTGGCTTACATTAGACTTTATTTATAATGCTCTTTTAGTTACTCTGTGTCACTTATTGAAGTCTTCCCAGCCTCCAATCCCTAATTCATAGAAAGCATCTTCTTCCAGTAAATTTTCCCTCTCTAACATGGTTCAAACTGAATGTTCTCTTATATGATATTCTGTGTCATGTAGAACCTTTAACTATCATTAATTATCAACAATAATAATCATATAAATTATAAGTATCATCCACGTATCTTATTTGGTATTTTGAATTATTTTTGAATATGTTTTATATCTTTGTTTCTACACTTACATTTGGTCTCTGAAACTAAGTTCTGTTATATTTTCAGGTTAGACAAAAATTTTAAATTTTTATCAACCTAAGTAATATGTAATAAGTCTCTTGTAAACACTATTAGCAGGCACTAAAAGACACAAATTGTTGTAATTTGTGTCCTAGCAGATTGGTTCTCATAGATCTGTGTTAATGAAATATATATATTTATCAGAAATTTTAAATAAAATGCTATAAATCACTTTATATATATTTAGAGATTAACAAATTCTACTTACCAAATAAAATACTTATTGAATAATTGCATGCTAAAATTTTGTTATAATCAAAAACCTATTATCTTATTTTGGTAATGGGAATGTTTTAAAGTTAGTGTGGTGATGATTGCACAACTCTGTAAATGTACTAAAAATATACACTTAATGCAGATGAATTTTATATATCTAAATTACACCTTGATAAAACTGTTAAAAACTATATCATCATGTCAAAATAATATTGCTTCTCAAAGATATTTGTTTAAATTATTTTTAAAATCCAGCAGCCACCATCAACCATTACACCTTGATAAAACTGTTAAAAATTATATCATCATGTCAAAATAATATTGCTTCTTAAAGATATTTGTTTAAATTATTTTTAAAATCCAGCAGCCACCATCAACCATCCGAATTTCAGTTTATCACCTCCCCCATGACATGTTTATCTGAATGACAGAATATCATTTCCACTGCCAATATTTTATTTTCCTTTGCATTTCCACAAGATTAAAGTACCCAAGAAATTTTCTATAGACTTCCCAAATCACCATTTATCATACTCTTTGCCATAGCCATACTGAGGAAAATTAGACCAAACTCATATATGTTTACGTGCACACACACACCACACACGCACATAATTCAACATGTGGATTCCATTAACTTACCTAGGCTTTCATTTGAATATGCAGTGAAAACATATGGCAATTTCAGGCAGAGCAAGGACAAATCTAGGCCAAAGCCCTCCTTTAACAAACAGCTGTATTGCATAGCAGGCTCATTCGGAATGCCATCCAATTAACACTGAATATTTCTCTCAGTCAATACATCGTTAACTTAATTCCTTTCAAATTGAACTTCCTCTGTTCCAATACTGGCACATTAGGAATTATTATCACTCTGCTTATGCTGAACGGTTCTGGTGCAAGCCTGTTCAGAACATACCGCCGTTCACCCTCCTACACCCAAAGTATAGTGTCCCCAGCAGTGCCTCTTGCACCTCAGCACATGTCAATGTATTCTAAACTAGCACATCATAATCTTCTTGGCTATTATAATATACTGGAAGTAAACTTTTTAATCTAATGAAATAAAACAAATATACTTGTACACACACAGTCTGCTTTCATCAATACTCTACATGAACAGAATCTGACTGCTCTAGTCGAGTAGTTTTCTGGGTCTGAGAGTCCTTTTCTATGCCTTTTGGTGCTTATGACTTGCAATTTTTACATATGACATAGTTCATTTAACTCTCCTTTCCTCCTCCTAAAATTGTAGGCTTCAGTGCTTGACTGAAGGTGGTGCAATGAAAATGCAAAAGATGAGTTCAAAAGTTTGGTTTTCTTCTCTGATAACACAGACTTACCTCAAGCCCACAGCTCTGGACTCCGTTCTTCTCCCCTTTACAATCTGATCAGAAGCCTCTGCTTGTGTATTTTCTTCCCAGACTAATTTGACACTGGCTGAGGGTGGGTTGGCCTGGAGGGAGTAGTGAAAGAAATAAAGAATAAATTCCAAAAGGAAATGAGGTTTATCTATTCAGTTCCATTTTCATTGGCTTTCCTCTCAGTGTCAGACATTTAGATTAGGTCTTCACACCTGGAAGTAGCAGGGGACTAATTATTCTAGTTCATTTAAAAAAATTTTTTTAATTATTATGGATACATAATAATAATACATATTTGCATAGTATTTGTGATATTTTGCTATAAGCATGTAATATACATTGTATTTTGCATTGCCTGTATTTGATATATGGTCATATCCAAATAACACAGTAACTGAGATATTCATTACCTCAAGCATTTATCATTTCCTTGTGTTAGGAAAATTCTAATTCCATTTTTTCAGTTATTTTCAAATATACAATAATTCTTCTGCTTAACAGCGGTCTGAAGAATCTATTATGGTTTACAGTTAATGTTTCCCAAAATTATACCACCAGACCAGAGGCTGACTTATGCTTCAAAGAACTTGATTATAAGTGTTTAATTATACCTTAGATAATAAATAATGTTCGAGGTTTTAAATTTGCGGCCATTGTTAATGAAGTGCTGCAAACATTTCAACAGAAAAAAAGTATGTTTGTAGAAAAATAAGCAACATATGTAAGTTACCAATAATATCCATAAGAACAGCATTATATAATCTAGGTATAGAGAACTTTCAGTATATGACACATCATCTTCCAAATTACAAGATGTAGTAATGAAGCACAAAGAAAGGTGTTTTAAAATCATTAGATATGCTGAAGATTTTCTGTCAAATTAGAAAACATGATAGAAAATATATGCTTCCATTTCTTTAATAAAGAACAAATATTTTATACTGCTACAATATTTAAATATGTGACATTGTTATAAAACAAAGAAACATTCTACAAATTGCAGTGGTGTTCACATAAAAAAATCACTGAAAATTGCATAGTTTGATTATCTAAAGAAATCAAGTATGGATGATCAAATGAATATACTTGTATTTAATTGGAATATTGTGAAGGTTAATGAAATCAAACAACCTTGAAGGGATATGGGTGACAGTTAATATACCACACTGAATTTTTGGATTAATATTGAAAGACAACAACGTGATTCATTTCTGTTTTCTCCAATATTCAAACCAAGTGAAACTCCGGGGAATTATTAGAGAGACAAATTAAAACAACAGATGGACTTGCAGTTGCCTGCATAAGAATGTCTTCACAAAGCCTCCTGATAGTTTCAGAGATTCTAAGGTAGTCTTTACTTTCAAATCAAGAATGCTGTATTTTCTCCTCTTACCAGGCTGTCAATCTCTGAGATCCCCTTACCCCAAAATAATTTAAAAACACCATGAAAGTATTTTCTTGGCTGTTTTATAGGATACATCTTATATGATAATACTATTTTTTTAATGATAGAAGAAAAACATGTAGGCTATTACTATCTCTTAAAATGTGAATCTTCATTTTGGGTATTACATGAAAGCAATTATTTTTAAGGAATACAATTTCAACATGGATTTTAAAGAGAGCATCATCAATTTACTACTCTATCTTTATTCCACATAATTAAAAGATTCTGTTCATATTTTATGTATCATTGAGTCAAATTAGTCAATCAAACAACAGCTATATTAACACCTGGTGTTGTATAAGTTTTATCCCTAGAGCTTCAGGTTACAGATAGGTAATTTTGTTTTCATTATTACTGAAGATGTTTTGAATACATAAATATTTTGGTCACTCACTAGTCTAATCCTTATAAGAAAATTTCTTTTTTTCATAGATTTATGCAAATATCCAAAGTATATAATGGGAACACTTGTGGGTAAAAAGTCCTAATTGTATAGCATGTAATTGCACTGATCATACTGAAGGTCCATGTAAAGAAGTCTATATGTTTATAAAATAAATTATCAAATTGGGCTCTAGGGTTTTCTGCTTCCAGTAATAGAGCAGTGGCTTTTGCAGATGAATCTTCTTTCTGAGAACAACCGGAAACGCTAGAATTTAAAAAAAAAATGTTTCTGAAAGCATTAAAAAAGTAAAACAAGGTTTAAGGAATGACAATCACAGAAACAAAAAATATATCAAAATATGAACACAAAATTAATACTACTTTTCTCTTTGAGGTGGTGACAGACTTTAAGAAGCTGAGCAGAGATTCTGGCAATGCTATGTGTCTGAGAGCAAGCAAAATTTCTCATATGGCCCACAGAGGAGAAGGGACCATGATAAAGGGTCTAGACTCTCAATTAGAACTGCTGGAGGATGAGCTCTTAAGGCATGGGTAAGCAAATGGATCAGCCTGCATAGTGACTGAAATCCAACTTGGAATCACATCAATTCTTGACTGGATTAAGGAGATGCATTCTTAGCCTAAATACTTACTGGAAGCAAAATGAAATGTCCTCTAGATAAATCTAACCTTATCTCTACATTTTTTTTCACTAGTTATGTGAAGCAATCACTAAAACTTTCAGTACATTCCATGAGACATGCTGACAGAATGAACAAAAAAGGAAAAACCCTAATAGTATTTGTATATTTATATGTTTTATATATAAATAGATGAAACATCTTTATGTTGCCAGGTATTAATTTTTAAATAACTATTATTAGTATGCTCAAGATATAGATGACAAAATAAAAATGTTATCAGAGAACTGGAAACAAAAAAAATCAAACGGACATTCTACAAGTATAAAATATAATAACCTAAATGAAAAATTAATATACCAGTTTAACAGTAAATTAGTCAAAAAACCATAAGAGAGAATTAGTGAATTGCACAACAAGCAAACAGAAAATAGGAATGAAACACAGGGAGAAAAAAAGGATGAGGTGTAAAGGACACAATGAAAAGATCTAAAATGTATTTAATTAGAGTCGGGGAAGAGGAGTGAAACATGGGGAAGATACAATAGCAGAAATGATCTATGGTCTTAGAAATCAAGATAATGATTACTTTGGGAGAATAGGAATTGAAAGGGAGAATGAGAAAGGCTTAGAGTTTGGGCATATTCTTTTTCTTGATCTGGGTCCTTGACCAAAGGAGTGAAAATCATCTCTGCTGCACATTAAAAATTTATGTGCTTTTCTCTACGCATTTTTCATTTCCATTTGAGGTAAAAATGTACAACAACAACAACAACAATAGTAATAACAAACTATACAAATTCCCAAGCATAATGAATGCAATGAAGATACTCCAGTGCACAGCAGAGTAGAATTCCTGAAAACAAAACCCAGCTACATGATGCTTAAAAGATACACATCTTTAATAAAAGGATGAAGAAAGGTTGATTCTAAAAAGATTGAAAAAAAGATAAATCAGGATCACCTTACCAACAGAATGCTTATATAACTCTCCAAGTATTATGTAAAGTAGATATCAAGGCATAAAGCAATACTAGATATAAAGAAGGACACTTCATAAGGATAAAACAACCAATCCACCAGAAAGATATAACACTTTCACATTTGTATGCAATCCAAAAGGTAGCTTCAACATATGGGAAGAGATATTTTAACAATCTCTCTTTATGTCTGATAAAACAAGCAGACCAAAAAATAAGTTAGACTACAGAAAATCTGCATAAAAATAAATTCAAACTGAATGTCAGTTATGACATGGAAAACAAGACAGAAAACACATATGATTTGCAAGTCCTGATAAAATATTCACCAAAAGTGAACTAGTCAAAATGTACCTACTCATTTTATAAATGAGAAAGTTGAACTAATTATCTCTGAGAGCAAGTGAAATGAGGCAATTGGCTCAAGGTTATAATGAAAATGATAGAGCACAGATCTGAATCAGACCTCAGGTCCACGTTACTGTAGCCACTTCAACTTAAATGAGACACAAAGCATATTCTAATAAAGACTTTGCAACTTCATGTCTGGTTGCCTATACAAGAGGCTGCTCTGAAGATTGTGCCATAGATATAAAAAGAAACTCTGCTGACTCTGTCACTTCTATTCTAATGGTAAAATAGTGTCAGAGTGTGAGCAAATTCAGTGCCATAAATATATTGAGGGAAGCTTTCAATTTATATTTGACAACATGATTAGGGTGTAATGATCCCAAACATAATCACCATATAATAGGTGATTGTAACTTTCTAAATCCTGCTCTAGTACTCCAGAAATTTGGTAGTATCAAGGAGGTCTACAGATATTTTTGCTCTGTGTGTATTGGAAGAGAGCATGACTCTTCCTAAATTTTCTGTAGAAATAGAAACAGGCATAGAACAAACAGTATACAATTTTGGTTAGTGCTCTATATACAAAATATTAACATTAGCAATGGCTGTAAGATTGAACATTCTATGCAATTAGTATATTAGCTAACCTTTTTTTTTTTTTTTTTTTTTTTTTAACTTGAGACAGAATCCTGCTCTATCACCGAAGCTACAGAGCCGTGGCATAATCTTGGCTTACTGCGACCTCTGCCTTCTGGGTTCAAGTGATTCTTGTGACTCAGCCTCATGAGTAGCTGGGATTACAGGTACGCCCCACCATGCTTGGATAATTTTTGTATTTTTGGCAGAGACGGGGTTTCAACACGTTGCCTAGTCTGGTCCTGAATTCCTGATCTCAGGTGATCTGCCCACCTCAGCCTCTCAAAGAGCTGGAATTAGAGGCTTGAGGCTTGAGCCCCCAACTCTTGCCTTAGCTAACATTTTTTGGACTCTCACTGTGTGTTAGGCACTGTGCTATATAATTTTTATATATATATATATATATATATATTTTGTTAATATATATTTTTATACATTAAAAATATATTAATATATTTTATATATTTTAAATATATAAAATATATATTATATATAATATATATTTATTATATAATATATATATCTATTATATAATTTATATATATATATATCTCTCTCTCTCTCTCTCTCTCACATTTAGCCTTCAAAAGAAAATTTTAAGTATCATTCTCCCTTTTTAACTGATGAAATATCTAGAATTCTGGGGTTAACTTGTCCAAGGTCAACAAACTGAGTTGGGTTCGTATCATGCCTATTTATCTCCAATGTCTACTCTCAGTCTATTTCTATACTGAAACCTAATACAGAGAAACAAATATTCCAGGAATACTGCTATAAAAGTAGAGAACAGTGTGAAATACAGAAGAGTCACAGCAGATGATACGGAACCAACGTATTGATAGGAGAAACACTAAACAAAACCAGAGCAAGCATGAGTCTGAGAGACATTGAACATTCCTTAGATAAACATAACCTGCATTATTCATAGTTTAGAATGAATGGGTGTGTGGTGGGGGTGGTTGATATGTATATATATGTAAGAAAGATTATGTATCTTTTAAAATTATCTGTTTAGTCAACTATAATTTATTTCACAGTTTCCTTATTGTTTTCAATTAATCCTTTTATTATTTAATCCTCCTAGATCACCGATTCTTAAATTTCAGCATGCATCAAAATCATCCAGATAGAGGGCTTATTAAACATTAATTCTTGGGTCCCATAATCAGAGATTCTGACCCATTAAATTTGGGTAAGATCCAAAAATTTTTTATTTCCAACAAGTTTCCAACTGATTTTGATGACTGTAGTCCAGAACCATGTTTTGAGAACCCCCACTTGATATATTGCTACAAAATACACAGAAAATTCTAAGTATGGCTAAAGCAGTAAAACAAGTGGTTAGTAAAATAAGACCTAACGTTTACTGAGTCATTTTTTGTAAAGTTTTAGGCACTTTGTTGATTACTTTCCATTGATGATCTCATTTAACCTTCACAAAAATCCCTTGAGGCAGATAATACTGGTTTCCCATTTTATAGATGAGGAAATGAGAGATGAAAACAGGTAACTCACCTGTGATCACCCTGTTAGACCCATTTGAACTCAAATAGCCCCACCCCAAAAGGAGTCCAAATCTATGCTTTCATGATTCTCACATAGCAGTGTGAGATCATACAAAGGAAATCATAAGAAAATTTTTATAAAAATTCAGAAATACCATTTGACCCAGCAATCACATTACTGGGTATATACTCAAAGAATTATAAACCATTCTACTATAAAGACACATGCACACATATGTTTATTATGGCACTATTCATAATAGCAAAGACTTGGAACCAACCCAAATGCCCATCAATGATAGACTGGATAAAGAAAATGTGGCACATGTATACCATAGAATACTATGCAGCCATAAAAAGGACGAGTTCATGTCCTTTGCAGGGACATGGATCAAGCTGGACACCATCCTTCTGAGCAAACTAACAAAAGAACAGGAAACCAAACACCACATGTTCTCACTCATAAGTGGGAGATGAACAATGAGAACACATGGGCACAGGGAGGGGAATATCCCACACTAGAGCCTGTCGGGGAGTGGAGGTCTAGGAGAGAGATAGCATTAGAAGAAATACCTAATGTAGATGACAAGTTGATTGGTGCAGCAAACCACCATGGCACATATAAACCTATGTAACAAACCTGCATGTTCTGCACATGTACCCCAGAACTTAAAGTGTAATAAAAAATATTTAAAAACTCAGATTTCTGGGTTCCATATTCAGAGATTCTGACTCAATAGCTTTATAATGAAGCTCAGCAGTCTACATTTCTAACCAGCGACACATTTTTAGACATTAAATTAAGTTTTAAATTATTCTGGTTGCAGAGCAGGTAGTCCAGGTAAGTAGTAGAATCCATTTCATCATTTTGTAGAAGAGAGCTTTAGTCTTGTCTTTGGGTATTATACAGACTTTATAGAACTTTTTCATCAGTGTAGAGTATAAAAAACGCCAGACTGTTTAGCTTATTTGACCATCAATCTAATAATTCCATAAAAATTTTAAAATTCATGGACTATTATCTATGATCATTGTATCAGTTCACATTGATTACACATATTTTCTATTTTTAGTCAATTGTCTATCTAAGCTTAGCAGTGATTCCTCAACATTGAATTATATCAGAACCTCACAAGAGTTCTGTTGGTGGGTTTTGTTTGCTGGTTTTAATGAACTTTGAAGGTTCGGAATCACTGGGACTGGGGTGAGGTTCAAATAGCCATATTTGTCAAAATATTTTGGGTGATATGTCGTAAGCCAGACATGAAAACTATTGTTCCAGATCATCTTCTGATTGGTTATTTCTAACTGTAAAGATCTGAGCTACAGAGAGCGAATTTGATTCTGTTCACTTGTTTTTGAGTATGTATTCTGCTTCAGCCATTTCACTGAGATGCCTCAAGGAGTCACAGATGGTGGTCCTGCCAGTCATATCAGCACAGCCAAAGATGAGAGTGGGAGGTAGGGGAGAGGAAGCTGAGTAGCAGAGGGGATCTCACTCTCTGACCCGTGATTCTAGTGCTCAGTTGGAAAAATCACAAGTTACTACTTCACTGATTTTCTCAGGCAGTCAAGTAATTTCAAGCAGAAAATCTACCCAACTGGTTTGTATAAGCAGCAGAAGAAAGAGTGTGAAGACAGTTGATAGAGCTGAGAAAAGATCATCCATTCACTCACCTAATATGTGCTACATATCTATCCAGTGTCAGGCACTGTTCTCAGCACTGATGACCTGCAGGAAACCGGAAGACAAAGCCTCTGCTCTCAGGGTTTCAACTAATTAGGGGACATTAGAAATAAACAAGTAAGGAAATGAATGCACATGCCTGTAATATTGACAAGCATCATAGAGAAAATAAGTCAGAGTAACCTGAAAGTGAAGGACTAGGGTCAAGATGGGGCCACTTTAAGGTGGTGATAGAAAAACACTTTGATAAGGTATCATAAATCTTAAATGATAAAAAGTCATTAGCCATGTGAAGAAAAAGAATTGCAGATAAAGAAAAGAGCATCTGTAAATTTCTGAGATTGGAACAGCCAGGAGTGTAATAGAAAAGAACAATGAATAGCTCGAAAAGGAAGGATGGGTCAGATTCTGAGAGTTTCGGCAATTGACATGAGGTCATAGACAAAAATGAAGACTTGAATAAAATAAGGGCAAATCATATTCCAAGACAGAACAAAAATCACACAGACGAAAACTTTCTTCAAAGAAATACAAAGACATGTTTTGTAACTTGACAAAGTAATTCTAAAATTGATAGAGAAAATAAAAAGCAAAAAATGAAAAAGAAGATCCATGGTAGGAAACTTGCCCTTTGCTGAACACAGTGGCTCATGTCTGTAATCCCAGCACTTTGGGAGATCAAGGTGGGAGGACTGCTTGAGCCCTGGAGCTTGAGAACAGCCTGGGCAACATGGTGAAACCCTGTCGCTACAAAACATAGAAAAATTAGCTCGACATGGTGTGCTTGGCTGTACACCAGCTACTTGGGAGGCTGAGGTGGAAGGATTACCTGAGCCCCAGATGTTCAGGATGTCTAGGCTACAGTGAGCCATGTTCACGCCACTTCAATCCAGCCTGGGCCACAGAGAAAAAGAAAAAAAAAGAAAAGAAAAGAAAAGAAAGAAAAAGAAAAGAAAGGAAAGGAAAGGAAAAGAAAAGAGGAGAGAGAGCGAGAAAGGAAGGAAAAGAAAAAAGAAAACTTGCCCTTCCATATTTTAAAATATAAAGCTTGAATAATTTTTAAAGTGTGGTACTGAAACATGAATCATTTTTTTATCCATCATATTGAGCTATCAATGGATCAGAATAAGAAGTCAAAATTAAAGGCAAACAGATATGGAGCTTTAGAATATGATAAAAATGGTCTTTCAAATCAGTAGGGAACAGATGTCTGTCAATAAATTCTGAAGGGACAATTGGAAAACCATCTGGAATACAAAAGTTGGACTCATATTTCATCCACAGGCTGGAGTAAATTAATTTCAAATAAAAAATATGTATATGTTATATGTTAATATGGAAATGCAAAATGGTACAGCTATTTTAGAAAGCAGTTTGGCAGTCTCTTATAAAGATAAACATATACTTACCATGTGACCCAGATATTACATTTCTATTCTCTAGAGAAATGAAAACATATGCCCATACAAAAAACATGAATTTCTATATTGGCTTTATTTACATTCACCAAAAACTGGAAGCAACCAAAATGTCTTTCAACTGGTGAGTGGATAAACAAACTGTAATGTGGCCATACTACAAAACACTGTACGAAAACAAAGAGAGACAAATTACTGCTACGTGTTTTAATACAGATAAATCTCAAATGCATTATGCTGAATGAAAAAGATTCACGGGTCTCCTAACTGTATAATTCCTTTTCTATGACATCCTGGAAAAGGCAAAACTATTAAGTATAGAAAACAGATCAAGGATTGCCCAGGGCTGGAGGTGGGTAGAAGAAATTCATTACTATTTTTTGCTTGCCAAAAAGTATTTCTAGACCTGCACACCCATATAGGAAGAATTTAACTGTATGTTAATTATACCCCAATAAATATGACTTAAAATGTTAATATGGTAATTAAACCACAAACATATTAGAAGAAAACTTTGAAGAATTGTTTCATGACCTCTGAGTGAGAAGACTTTTCTAATAATGATATAAAACTTAAGAGTTATAAGAAAAGACATTATTTATTTAGGTATACTTTACTACCTAAAAATACAAATTAAAAAATGCAAGGGAAAAATATTGTTTAAAGGTCAAAACACAAAGAACACATATGAAAAGAAATGTATGACTCCTATCAAAAAATTGTTATTCTTCCTAACATAAAACACATTCTACAAATCGTTTTAAAAAGCAGTCCAATAGAAAAGCTGATAAATAATATACACATATATTTCACCAAAAAAAGAATTAAAATTATACAACTGAAATGAGAAGCTCAGGAGAAATATGGAGAATGGAAACTAAAACTTCATTCTGATTAAAATTTTCACTTACAGCACTGAAAAAAATATAAAATACAGCCTGTGAGTAAAGTTCTGAAGAACTGTGAGCTCACACATTTCATATAGATGACTGGTACAACTCTATGGAGGGTAATGTTTAATATATCAGAATTACAAATCAATGCTAATATACATGTGACTAGGCAATCTAAGTTACCTTCTAAACATTTTTAAAACAAGTACATATATTTGTGAGATGAAGTATGTACAAGATAAGGCATTGAGACAATGTTTGTAATGAGAGCATCTAATATTTACTTAGTATTTATCATAGAAGAGTCCCATTCTAAGCACGACAGCTTTAACTCACTAATTTATTGTAACTTCTCTATTGGGTAGGTGCCATTACCGCATTTTACAAATGAGGAAACAGAAAAGTTAATTAACTTGTCCTAGATGTATTTAGTAAATGATTGATTGGAATTAACAACCAGGTGCTCCAGCTCCAAGGTCTGTTATCTTAACACCTACACTTCATTACACAAAAATTGAGAAGCACATAGATTTTCATTAATAAAAGACTAGTTAATTAAATATGGTATATTAACACAGTGAAATAGTACACAACCATAAGAAAGGATGAGGAATACTTTACGTACAAGTGTAGAAAGACATTTAAAATATACCAGGCAGTGAAAAAGGAAAGTGCATAACCACGGGGTATATGATGTTACTACTTGCAGAAAAGGAAAGGGAGAGAAGAATACATCTGCAATTTGTTTAACATGTACTAAAATATTTCTCAAGGGAATATAATAAACTCATAACAATTGTTACCTTTGGGGATGAGGTGGAGGGAAGTTGTATAAACAGGCAGGCGGGGCCAGGCGTGACGGCTCATGCCTATAATCCCAGCACTTTGGGAGGCTGAGGTGAGCGGATTACAACTTCAGGAATTCGAGACAAGCCTGACCAACGTGGTGAAACCCCGTCTCTACTAAAAATACAAAAATTAGCTGGGCGTAGTGGTATGCGCCTGTAATCCCAGCTACTCAGGAAGCTGAGGCAGGAGAATCGCTTGAACTTGAGAGGCAGAGGTTGCAGTGAGCCAATATCGCACCGCTGCATGCCAGCCTGGGCAATAGAAAGAGACTCTATCTCAAAAAAAAAAAAAAAAAAAAAAAAAAAGCAGGCAGGCTTCTACTGCCTGGGTTATAGGGCAGGAAACATTTCATTATATAACGTTGCATGTCTTTGAGATTGAGTTAAATAATATAAATGGTATGACTATTGTACAATAAAAGAAATATAAAAAATTAAGATCTATTTATCAACAGACATGAACTTGAATGAAAATTACATCAGAAGAAGAATCTTTTATAATCAACAATGGATTACCTTCTGAAATAGAGAAATATTTTTTGTTTTAATTCTAGGAGAAAAAGATTAAATAACATGATGGAAACATAAAGAAGCATTTCACAGAAAATGAAACATCAAGTAATCAAACATTGAAAAAGTGGCTCCGTTTTCCTGGCAATTAGGAAAACGCAACTAAAACTAAAATGGCATGCCTTCCTAGGTGCATAAAGAAAACAGCAGTCAAAAAAGTAAGAATGTAGAAAGACAGGGAATAACACACCCTCTGATTAGGAATCTAAATCGATACTTTGAAGAGAGATTCACAAATATCTATTAAGGTTGAAGATGCACTTCCCTTGCTGCATACATACCTAGGAATACTCTTACAAATGAAACAAGGAAACATCCAAGAATGGACATAGTGGACTGTTTATAACCACAAAAAATCTAAATATCTATCAATAGGAGAGTGAATAAACTAATGTATACACATCCAATAGAATACTGTATGATTGTGAAAAATAAATGATAGCTACAAGTATCAACTGCATAAATGTCACCTATATAATATTGAGCAACAAGTCAATTGCAGCAGGATACAAGGAGTATATGATGTTACAAATACTCAGTTATAGATATACACATATGTGTAGATATCTAAAGAGATATATGGGCCTGATAAACATCGAATTCAGGTTGGTGACCATCTCTGATGTGAAAGGAAAAGATTGGAAGTAGAGGAGGGTGTCTGGCAGCTGCAATCCTATTAGTAATATTTTCTTAAGTTGAGAAAAAGAACATGGTTGTTTTTTATATTACCATTAAGTTTTTTGTATGTCTGAAACAATGTAAAAATAAAACAAAAAAGAAAAAATAATTTGTTGCTTCAAGATGTATGTGAATTTAATAATCACACCTGCAATAAGGGTGAAGAGTGAAAGTTAAATTCACTAATAAAAAATTATCTTAAAGTGAAACTCAGTACATTCTAAATACACCAAGTATACTAGCATTGTAAGTGCTCACTATATGTTGTCATTATTATAATCATTATTATTGAATTCAGGATATTATTACCAAAATAGGGTAAATATAAACCAAAATTCTGATTTTAGCAAACTGATCGCTCTAAGTGCTAAGGATAAAGCAGTTCTGTGCACTTTAGGAAACTCTGGTTCTTTAAATGTTTCCAAGTAAGCACGTGATTAAGAAAACAGTAATGTTCTATGGTAACTATTTTTATGTGCTCTGGCTGGTAATCCAAAAACTTTCCTCTCTGGAAGGAATAGGTCCCCTGTAATGTGAATCTTGGCTGAGTCTTGTCTCCTTGGAAGCCACAAAGAATCAGAAACTTTGTCTCTCTTCACTTTGGTACCAATAATGGATACATGATCCAAGTTCAATCAATTGGAAGCTTCTACTTAGGACTGTTCAATTTGAGTGAATAAAAAGAAACATGAAAAGGAGGAACCTAGCAGTACTGAGAATTCATACAAAATTTAAGCAGAATAGGCACCGTGGCTCACTCCTGTAATCCCAGCATTCTGGGAGGCCAAGGCAGGTGGATCACCTGAGATCAGGAGTTTGAGACCAGTCTGGCCAACATGCTGAAACCCCATCTCTACTAAAAATACAAAAGTTAGCCAGGCATGGTGGAGTGTGCCTATAATCCCAGCTACTCAGGATGCCAAGGCAGGAGAATTGCTTGAACTCAGGAGGCAGAGGTTGCAGTGAGCTGAGATCATACCATTGCACTCCAGCCTAGGTGATGGAGACTGTTGCAAAAATAAAAAATTAAATATATATGCAATAAAATGTATTAAAAAGGTAACATATTTTATACCAATTTCAAACCAAGACCCTATAACTGCATTTGTTCATTGGTAGATTCACTGACTTACTATGTAAATATTAGGAAGCTGAAGATCAATGAGATGCTTGTCCTACCATGAAGGAATTAAAGGTTTAATCAAGAATAAAGCCATATAAATACAAACAGAGCAACAGTGGCAGCAGTAACCCCCACCATGATGACAGCCCAGTGTAACAAGGACTATAATAGAGGCATATATCGGAGTTGTATAGAAGCATAAAGAAGAAATTGACTTTATGGCTGCAAGGAAGAGGAAGGAGGCAGAGAAGCCTCCAGGAGAACACTGGAAATTGAGTAGGAATTCACCATGTAGTCAAAACAAGAAAGTCATTTAGGAAGAGGAATACTAGATGCAGAAGCAGGGAGCCATGAAAAAATTAGCACATTTAAGAAAATATGAGGGCTGAGCGCAGTGGCTCACACCTGTAATCCCAGCACTTTGGTTGGGAGGCCGAGACCTGCGGATCACTGAGACCAGGAGTTCAAGACCAGCCCGACCAACATGGAGAAACCCCGTCTCTATTAAAAATACAAAAAAATTAGGTGGGTGTGGTGGTGTATTCCTGTAATCCCAGCTACTTAGGAGGCTGAGGAAGGAGAATCGCTTGAACCCAGGTGGCGGAGGTTGTGGTGAGCCAAGATCGTGCCATTGCACTCCAGCCTGGGCCACAAGAGTGAAACTCCACTTCATAAAAAGAAAAAAAAAAAAAAAGGTTTCCCAGCAGTCAGCACAATGCTTTTACATGGAAGCTATTCAAAGAATAAGTTAATACAGGACCCAGTGAATACAAGTATGAATAAAGCTAAGCTTTGGGCAAATTTTTGATAATAGTGTAAGTCAATAATTTACCACATGATTTGTTGGTCTATGATGTTGAATTAGTCTAATTCACTTATCAGCTTAGTTATGAATTGTCTCAGAAACTAATTTAGTTTTAGTTATCTAAGGAATCTATTAATAACACTCTTACTTATGAATGTTTTATTGCTAATAAAAATATAAGCCCCATAATCTTAAATTTAAAAAAATACTTTTCATGACATTAGTAGAAAACAAGCAGTTTAAATACCATAAACATTAGATTATTTGACATTGTCATTGTAAAAGCTGAGTAATTATGAATTTAATAATCATATTATATAAAGAGGTAATTAACACTGAAAACTAATTCTTTTTGGATAGACTACTGAGAAATAAGATTTATAAAGTTTATCATATTCCTTTGACAAATTTGGATAGAAATAAACACGGGAAATGCCAACAACTTTTAAATGCTCTCAATATGTTATCCTTTGTTTTGCTTATAAAATAAGTCTTTTAAAATTATACCCATGTAAATTTTATAAAGCAATGAAATTAAAATATACCATGTTTTATTTTTTTCTAATGTGTCCTAAATGAATTAAAAGGGTTATAATCAGTTGACTCACTGAATATTTTCCTATAGCCAGTCCTTATAGCACTTCAACTCTGTTGAAACTGCTAAAATAAACCTTTAAATTCATTAGATTAGTCCTTAAATTTAAGCCCCATTACTAAAGTATTCATAGTTTCTTATTTTTCTACTATCAGGTTATTGCTAACCTTAGTGAGCATGTATGTGTCCCTGCTTTGTTTGTAATTTAACATTAATCTTCCATTTCCAGAATCAATAAGATCCAGTAATGTGTCATGACTAAACATAGTATAATATGCAGCAAAATACTTACTGAACATATTCATGTGAATTTATATAGTCATCATAATGCAATGAGGCAAACCTTGTCGAACTTCACCTACTATCCTCATATCTGAATTCTCAGACTTTCCCTTACAATTGAAGTCTTTCTTTCAGTTTAAGACACACTCTACCTTACTCATCACCTTACTTTTTGAATTTCTTAATGTTTTTAAATTAGATTTTAAATCCCATCCCTTCTTATGCTTTTGTAAATATGCAACTTCAGGCATCAACTGTATTTCAATGGCAGTCTGCTCAAATGAGACTTTCACTGTTTGATGATGTGGCTGTGGCCTTGGAGGTTGCTCTGATCCACAGGATTGAAAAGAGGTGTTGAGCTTTCTCTCTCTGCCCTGATAGTAGCTGTGGTTTATGGGCATTTGTGCTTTTCTTTGCTCTGTAATATTTAGGAGCAAACACATTTCCCTAGCGATAAAATTAATTTTTGTTTACTACTATGACTTTGTATCCTCTTACCCTAGTCTTATTTTTTAATACATCTGCCCCTGTTATGCCAAAGGTACTTCTTTGATGTGGTATTTTCAACATACTGATTGAACATTCTCCTGCTTGGGTGAAATTAAAGACATCATCAAAGAATATTTTAATCTTGATAATGGGGCCTTAGGGGCAGTGGTAGGGTAGGGTGGGAGTGCATCGACTTTCAGGCCACCTTGCCTGCTACAGAAACTCACCTGCGGAAGTTACAATTGAAATTACAGTTGTCAAATACCACTGTTCTAATTTTCTATTTTATGCTTTATAACAGTTCACATCATGTCTCTTGCCTCTATGTATTTGCTCTCTGAAATACCTTTCCCACCTTTCTTTGTTTCGTCACCTCTTATTCATCTTTCTTAAACAGCTCCAGTTTGGCATAAGTGGGTTTTCCCTTGTATACTCTACAACCGTGTTTCTTAACCTTTATCGATGATCTGTTTTCATGTGTCTCACAAGACAGTAAGCTGGTTGAGAGTAAGATATGGGTTTCCTCTCATGCTTATTTTAGGACTTGATACCTAGTAGCTGCTCAATAAATGTTTCAAAATAACTTGTTTGCTTAGTTTAACTATCTTTATTTCACTTTGCTTCTCTACAGCACTTAACATTGACCACTATGCCTTTTGTTTTAGCAAGAATCTTTCTCCTGTGGCATCTTGAACACTCATGTTTGCTTATTCCATTTCTATCTGCCTACAAACACCTCTGTGATTTCTTAACATCCATCTAATTGTCCTCTTTATTTTCTCTTTCCCTCTTTCTTTCCTCCCTTTGTCCCCTTTGGCTCACTTTCCTTTCCTTCCTGTTTGTCTTCCTCTCACAGTAAGTTTTAGTCATTTAGCACTTCAACTTTATCTTGCAGGAGGCTTGACTCCTTATCTTTACATCTGCAAATTGAGTTCTGTGCTTCCTTCTGACTGCCAGACATTCTCACACACAGAGTACTCAAGGCCAACAAGACTAAAATGACTCATTAAAACATCTGTGGCAGTTTTTGAGCTGGTTGCTATTGAATGACAGAATCTCTGTCCATTCAAATACTCAATTTTGGTATCTCAGATTCATCTTTGGGTGGAGAATTTAAGACAAGCATACCAGTCAAGTTGATTCTGTCTCATAGACATCATTCAAACCCGTTTACTCAATTTCTATGGCCTCTACCTTAGCTCAGGCTTCCACTTGCCTTTGCCCGGATTGTAGCAGCAGCTGCTGCCTAATCTCTCTGCCTCTAGAAACCTGTTCCATTCCACCTTCTCAGATGAAAACTAGCATTGCCCCTGCTAAGGGAAGTTTGATCAATATTTTATGTTCTTTTATATTAAAGTTCTTTACTAGCTACTTTGGGGTTATTACCACACTGAACTATTCAAAATTCCCTGGAATTGTAACATAACCTCATCTTAGGTTATGTTAACTTAGCTTATCTTAGCTCTGTCTGCAATATTCTTCCAATACACATGTAAAATATATGTGAACACAATGCTTTGTCCGCAGTATTCATTCAGACAGTGATTAGGATAATGATGGTAATAAAAATAATATATATCTCATGCAACTACTTCTGACTTCCTGAAGAAGTAATTGCCATTCATCTACATTTCTACAGTATTTTTAAATAACTATGTTACAGTTATGAAAGGAAAATAAAATCCTGGGACCACAATTCAGTCTGCAAAAAGAAAAAAAAATTAAGCTTAAAGCTGAAACATGCAAGAAGCTGCCTTTTCTTTTGCTCCTAAGCAGATAGCTACAGATAGAAGGTCAAATAACTTCACAGGCAGCTACTCTATGTTCACCTTATCTTAGGTAAAGTGCTGATTTTCAGAGTGCAAGAATCCGTAATTGACTATTCCCCTACCTTCTCCTTTTCTCTTGCAACATGTGACCACAACCTCCCTCTTTCCCCTCCAGGCCACATTTCCCCATTGAAGACCTCAGTCATCTTTGGAGAAAGGCACAGACCACAGACTTCTTCTGTGATTCTGTTTCCATTTTTTTCTCTCCCAGGGGTTGTCTTTAACGTTGGCAAAATACACATCTAAATTGATTCAGACCTGTCGCAGATACTTTTTGGTTTACATAGCAGTTACTGCATTATTTTACATTCAATTGTTTTCTTAAACTGTAATATTTCTAGAGATTTTTTTTAATTGTTCGGGATTTTTTTTTGCCTCAGAGCTTAGAGAAATATTTATTAATACTTAAATAATAAATTAATCAGTTAACTAACTCAATTTTATAGACCAAAAAAAAAAAAGCAAGCAGCTTTGAATTTTTAGTTACTGCCCAAGATTGAACAAAAATAGTTAGATGAAGAGCTAAACTGAAGCTCTAAATATAAGGCCAATGTTCAATATTCGAGCTATTAATAAGTATATTACATTAATTTCCTCAGAAAAGAAAACAATTTATGGTTCCATTCCCAGGAGCCATTTAAAAATTATAAAGATGGATTATTTTCAGGTTTATACCTTTCATTACACTTCGGTTTTATACCTTTTATACCTTTCATAATTTATTCATGCAACCCAAACCAGGTTAATGAGGGCCATAGCAAACACTTGTATTACACTCTCGGTGTGCTAGGCACAGTTCTAAGTGTTTCACCTATATTAACATATTTGACTTCACATTTCCTAAAATTGTTGTTACCTTCTGGCTTCTACAGTTGCCTTAGAGAAGACTGTTCTCAGCTTAAATTGTCTTTCTATTGTATATAATCTGGTATTTCTTTCCTGTTTTCTAGATATTTTTGTCTTTGGTGTTCTGCATTTCACCATGATATGATTAGAAATAGATTTATTTGTTTGTATTATGTTAGGGATGTTATAATAGCTAAAATGAAGAATTTATATTTCTTATTAAATGTCTAATTTTTTATCATTGTATCTTTTGATATTACCCTTCCTGAATTATTTTTTTCTCTGAAATTTCTATTGGATATAAATTGAAGCTTCTTATTTTCTTCTCATTCCTCTTAACAGATTTCCTAATTTTTTATTATTTATGCTGAATTCTGAGTAATTATATAACATCCATCATTTGATTCACCAGTTCATTCATCAAATGTGTACATATTGATGTTCAATCTGTTCACTAGGTTTTTAATTTCAGTTTTTATATTTTTAATTTTTAGAAGTTCCATTTCTTGCTTTAAAATTGACTTTTATGACTGTTTTACTCACATTTTCAACACATTATTTCAGATCATTATAAATATAAAACATAATTATTTCATTTTCTAGCGCAATAATTCATCAACAGCAATGGCACTGCTCCTCAGAGGGTGTTTTGAAATGTGCAGGAGCACTTTTGACTGTCACAGGCTCTGGTGGTGAGGGTGGGGCGGGTTGTTGTTGCCCTTTACTGCTAGAGTAGAGCAGGAAGACTAAACACTCTGCAACAAACAAGTGAATCCTGCACAACAAAAAAATGTCCTGCTCCAAATGGAAAGAGTGTTATTAAGAAAAACAGATTTTGCCAGAAATGATGGTTCTTTTATCTGCAGGTCCTCTTGGGTCTCTTAACTTTCGGAAATGGTGAGTTTCTTCTTTATTTTGAAATTTTAATTGTGAGCTCATCTTCAAAAATTGAGGCCAAGTCTCTCCACACCAATTTCATCTTTACTTAGGTGGCCCCAAAGTATTAATAGATTAGTAACAAATTTTATATTAATTTATGAGCCCATGTCTCACATGGACCACACAGATTTTAATATAACCCTGTGTGAAGGTGGGCAGGGCTGTGGCTGTTGCATCTTAAAGGAGAGGGTTTTGTTACCTGCTCAGAACAGAAACAAGGATATTTCAATGTCCTTTCTCCTGGATAGGAAAAGTTTTGATTGACCCATGTTTTTACTGATGGTAGCCTTTGAGGGTCCTGATTTTATATCTGCAGATATCAATTACAACTTACCACCTTGAATGGAACAGAAACCCTATCTCTGCTATTCATATGGGCATGAAGCCTACCTCCTCAGTTATCAAGACCCTCTCTGCCCCCCAGGGCAGCCACAGTAAACCATTGTTACAACCCTGAGTTGCAGATGTTCCCTATGTTTTTAACTCCAAACTCAACAAAATATTAAGAAGAAAGATTGTGATATTTTGTTCAGTACTTTAACTTTTCATTTTCTTTTATTCCAAAAGTAATCTCAGGATATCTAGTCTGCCATATTGCCCTGTTCTCCACATTCTGAAACATATAGTCTTTTTCTGTTCTTACATTAGAGCAAAACATGTGCACATGTGCGTGCATACACACACACACACACACACACACAGAAATGCTGCAAATGGTAGTTACAGCATATGCTAGCCATTTCAACATTAAATATTTAAACTTTAATGAAGCTTTGAAGCTCAGATGACATAGCCTAAAGTTGGCTTCATTTACAACAACACTTAATATTTATGACTATTTTTAATCTAATGGTTAAAGCTGTGTTACAGTAGATTTCTCAGAGCTTGATAGTAGTATAGCTAATTGAAGTTACAGAGCTAATGAACTGACTCATTCTCAGGATGATTACCCAAGATTTATGGCTGTCATAGAGCAGCAAAAATGTGCTGATTTACTTAAGAAATTTCTAACACATGGAAATGCAAAATAGTTCAATAGGAAACCATTACTGCTGTCTTCATTTCTTGCCTCTGCATGGCAATACACAAAACTGATCAATGCATATTTTCTCATCTACCTTTAAAAAATAACAGCTTTTCAAATTCCTGATAACAATACACTCTCCTTTTGTCTTTTCAAGTTCTGAATATGCCAAAGAACCATAGAATTTCAAAGGCAAATTGTTATTTATTTTCCAAGTTTGATTTTTTAATTGTTCTACACAGAACAGTCATATTCAAGAGAGAGGAAAATAAGTAGAAATTCCAGTTTAATTCATTGAGCCTAACATAAGCAGAACTTACAAGGAGAGAGCATCAAGCTGCAAATTAGAACACAGTTTTGATTACCGAATTGTAAACCCGCAGTTGAAATGTAAACCCATTGCTTGATTGTCAACTAAGTTCCACTGTCTCATAAAGCTCTGGTAAATATAAGTGCAATGGCAATATGTGAAATTCTGTGGATCATTACAGAAAAAGTGACTATTTAAATGACATTTTTAGTTGTTGATGACCAGGAAACATATTAGCAATGCAAAGTGTAGAACTGCCTGTTCCACAGCCATGGTTTTGCTTTCCAAGGTTTCAGTTACCTGCAGTCAACCAGGGTCAGAATACAGGTGAACACAATACAATAAGAATAAAATAGGTAAAAATCAGTGAATACCGTGCAATAAGATGTTTTGATACACACAGAAACCACATTCACATAACTTTTATGAAAATATGTCATTATCATTGTTATATTTTATTCTTAGTTGCTGTTGCTAATCTCTTACTATGCCTAATTTACAAATTAAATTTTATCACAGGTATGCTTGCATAGGAAAATGCATAGTATATATAAGGTTACAGACTATCTGAGGATTCAGGCATCCACTGGGGGGCTTGACACATAACCTCCACTAATAAGTGGGAACTACTGTATATAATTTGTGTAAGTATATCTTACTGGATTAAGTATTTTATTATTTATTTATTTATTTATTGACACGGAGTCTTGCTCTGTTCCCCAGACTGGAGTGCAGTGGCAAGATCTCAGCTGACTGTAACCTCTGCCTCTTGGGTTCATGGGATTCTCTTGCCTCAGCCTCCCAACTAGCTGGGATTACAGGTGCGTTCCACCAGGCCTGGCTAATTTTTTGCTTTGTATTTTTTTAGTAGAGATGGGGTTTCACCATGTTGGCCAACTGATCTCAAACTCGTGACCTCAGATGATCCACCTGCCTCAGCCTTCTAAAGTGCTAAAATTACCAGTGTGAGCCACTGCACCCACCAGATTAAGATGGATAGATAGATAGATAGATAGATAGACAGACAGACAGACAGATAGATAGGCATCATGGCTCATGCCTATAATCCCAGCAATTTGGGAGGCGGAGGTGGGACCAGAGATCAGGAGTTCAAGATTAGCCTGGCCAACATGGCGAAACCTCTTTACTAAAAAATAATAATAATAATAATAATAAATTAGCTGGGCATGGTGGGATGCACCTGTAATCTCAGCTACTCAGGAGGCTAAGGCAGGAGAATCGGTTGCAGTGAGCCAGGATCGTGCCATGCACTCCAGCCAGGGCAATAAGAGCAAAACTCCATCTCAAAAAAAAAAAAATAGATATACACAGATGTATATACAGATATACTTAAATAAGTTTAAATAATTATAAATAGGGGTATATATGTATGTTTCTATATATGACTTAATCCGATAACATATACTTACACAAATACTTAATATATTTATTTGCCACATAATAACCATATTAATGGAGATTAATAATGTAAGGTAATCACATAAGAAGAAATTGAGTTGCCGCTGCTGAAGCAGCAGGGGGACTCTGGGTTCCTATCCTGATCCAGTGGCCAAAAGTACAAGCAACACAGAAGATTCACAGAACCTGAGAGAATGGCAGCATCTTCCCCTGGCATGGCACAGTAGGTTCTATGACCTGTTGAATACAAAGGTGGCTCCAAGGACCCAGCTTAACTCCCTGAGTGTCTAGTCAGCATTGGCCATGGCAAGCAAAAATCTAGTGATAGAAATGCATTTCTTTTATCTCTCTAAAGTAATGACCAAAATTGCATTGCTAAATAAAGCCAAGGAAACCTGTTTTCCAATGCTGTATACTTTAAGAGCTCTCTGGTTGCTGCCTTTGTGATGAACTTGGCTAACATATCAATTACCAATGCTCAGGCTATCAGGCTCAAATATAATTAAAGTTAAAATCAAACTTTGATCCTCCAGCATTTAGTGCAGTTTCCAAGACCTGAATTTCAGGCATTAGTGTGAAACTGAACTGTAGTGTTAATTACTTGTATATTTCATGGTTAAAAGGGATCAGTGTTGAGTTCTACTTTAATCACTGAGGGCCTATTTGACACTCAGATGAAAGAGAATTAAGTATTTCCCATGGTGAATTTAAAATTGATTTTATAACCCTGCCTGTTTGAACACTTAGTCCACAAGTATTTTCTGCTTGGTTGCATTTTCTGTTCTACTCTCAATGTCAATTTTCATAAGGAATCGCATGTTGCAATGTTTCAGTGGCTCCAGTTTTTGTTGACATTAGCTGAAATAAAAATGATATTTTTGTTTCAGTATCACAAAACTCAAGTCTTATAACTATAATTTGTGTAAAATTTGTGTTTTGAATAATAGTGAGGTCTATGTAGAAGAAGTGTATAAAACACGCATCCAATTCTGTAAAGCAGTCCTTAGGGTAGAATTTCAGACCTGCTTGACTGGGATGCGGAAAGAAAAGGCACTGACCCATCACCAGGAAAAAGACACAGCAAATGTGCATGTGTGTTTGTGCACACTCCTGGTGTATGTACGTGTATGTCATCATGTGCAACTATGCTGTTTACTTTTGAAATAATACTCCAAAGCAATATGGGGCCATTTCGATTAGATACAATTATGGCTCTAAATTAGATTGATTAGGGGCATTACTGGAAAGAAGGAGGAATACTTCTGCATCAGTGAGTCTATATAACCAAAGAACTGTCAGTCAGAGAAGGTAGTCACCATCTTAAGTGAACAATTAATTAGAATTAATTCAGAAACATGCACTTTAAAAAGAAAGTAGCAACCCTATATTATCATTATAAATATACTATAAAAGCTACATGATCTATTTCATTTTAATCTTATTTTTGTTTGGTAAAGAAATAAGTCAACTTCTAACTGATTAAACGATAAGGCTCCAAAATCTTTCACCATTATCAATTTGTTCAGTTTGCCATGCATCTTACTTTTTGCTGCCTATACACAGGGACCTTCTAATAACAGAAAACTGCAAATCCTGAATGCCAACCTGAATTTATTAGGCTACAATTTTAAACATTGCTTCATGGTCATAAAATTAACATTTAAGTATTACTCTTAATTAACATTAAGTATTAGGCATCTTCAATTGCTTTTATTTATAATTATCATTAGACTTTCCAGTTATTTAGACCTTAATAATTTTGCAAATAATATTTTTTTAAAACTACATAAATATATATTTTCTTTCCCATATTTGAGAGACTGATAACTTTTGGATAAAATTCTTAATATGATTTACAATTTCCTGGACCCTACTGGTCCAATCCTCATACCACCACTCTTCTCGGTATATAGTAAGTGTTCAGTAAATATCAGTGAATGTTTGATTGACTACAAGGTATATTAAAAAGAGAATAGTGTCAAATAGAGCTAGCCTCACATATTTTAGCTATATGACTTCACACCAATTATTTAACCTCTCTGGGCTTCAAATCCATCCTCTATTAATAATACTTACCTGACAGCACTGCTGTGAAAATAAAATAAGACAACATAAATAAAGAAAATAGAGCATTGCTCCTGATGATATAGTAAGGGTTCAATAAATATGAATTCCTTTCACCAGATAGTTTTTCAGGGTTGCACATGCTGATAAGTGAGCAGCTGCATCTCAGTCAGAATAATATTTCTAGAATGATTTAACCTCACCTCATTAATAAATATGTGTGTTATAAAAATAACGATTGTGTGTAACATCACAATAAAAATAGTAGGTTGGTATATAATGAAAAAATGCTCTGAACCATCACTAATATGACTTGCTTGATACAAAACTGAATTGAAAAAAAAAGGATGTCTTAGACTTGGATTGTTAGTAATTTTTGCATAAATATTTTGTCTAAAATAGGGTCACAGAGACTTATTGGTTACAAGCAACAGAACTGATTTAAGCTGATTAAAACAAATGAAAGACTGTAAGATTACAATACTATTTTAGTAAACATATACGCCACTAGAGGCTCTGGACCTGTTAGGAAACAAGCCATTCAAGCCTCCTCTCAGCCTCCTCTCCCTCTATATTCCTTCTCATACTTTGCAACTTAGCCTTTCTCCTTAGACTAACTCATTCCTCAGGCATGGCTACTCCATTCCCAACTGTCTATAACTTCCATTTTCATATATCCAACAGTAGCTGACTGGAATGACTATCAATTACAGCTTTTGCAGGGAGCAATTTTCCTGGTTCACTAGATTCAACATACGGCTCTCTCTGGACCAGCTGATCATTCAGGCTCTATAAGGATAGCTCTCAGAAAGTTGCAAAAGCATGGATTAAAATCAAAGCAGACATAGAAGGCAAATTTAAAACTTACACTTTAAGTCAGACTAAAGATAATGATTGCATTAAAACCATAGAGTCTGTATTCTAGATACTATTCTAGAGTATCTAGTGTCTAGTGGTCATTTAATATTCTCAGTTATGCCGTGCGGAAACAACTGCTTGAAGCCTTTGTTTCAGATGATGGAATTGAAGGAATGAAAGATGAAGCAATGTCCCAAGACCACACAGCCAGGAAGCAGCAGAGCTGGACTCTAACACCAGTAGTCTAGTTAGAGATCCACGCTCTGAAGAGCCATGCTATTCTGCGTCTCCATGGAATTGCTTTTACCTCTCAAACAAGTTTGATTTTAGGGCTTTGGGCACTGCAATAAGAAGCAAAATTTCTAGGATTTTCTGCCTTAGAAGAAATGCAAGGACAGACTTGTGTTTTTCTGACAAACCAGATTCCTGTGAGTAACAACTACTAACTCAAAGGCAGCTAGAAGTCAAGGCAGAATCACCTGTTCCATGTGGTATCAGTGGAAAGGAGGTCCAATTCGTGCATTGCCAATGGTTTGGTATGAAAATCTCAAAGGAATGAACATTTTTACTTGTTCATTCACCAACAAATTTACCTTTAAGAAGGTCATTTTCTCTATGAATCATACATGAGAAAAGCCAGTTTTTTCCTGCAAAGCTGTACTACAGCCCACAGATTTCCACTCCTCAAAAAGGTGAAAGGAACATTACCTATCAATCTTATCAAAATTATGAGTCAATCACCTAAGATTAGCATGAGAATTCAGAGGTATTATGCCATTTGACATAATTTGCCTACCCAAGGTTCATCTAGTAATGAAGCTAATGTCCTGGTGTGAAGCATATAGTTCCGTTACCTACTTTTTTCCAAAATGTATTTATTCCTGATACTAATTAAAATAGCACTTTTAAATAAGAGAAGATCTTCAGAATATAGCAAACATCAAATCGATTTTAGTACAAATTTAAAATATAATTTTTAGTGTTTCAGATAATTAACTTGATAGGATATTATTAGAATAAGTCTACTGTGTAAAACAAAGGGGATGTTTATATCTGCTAATGGCTTCTCCATAAGTCATGTGTAACAAAATATTTTTAAGAGACACAATTCAAAATGTATTTGAGCAATCTTTGAGAGGCATATAACAAAACTCCCATCTAACAGATGTGCCTGTGACAGCAAAAGAAAAATAAACTTCCAAATATTCATGGGCATGTTTGCCTGTCTTCCAAACCTACTCTGCAATTGCTGTATGCTAGAAAATCAAGCACCTGCAAAGTGGAATAATTGATTGACTGTGACTAAGGGCTGTGCCAAAGTTTCTGAAGCCTTCTTGAGGCACCATAACAAAACACATATAACAATGGTTGGTCACAAAGCTAATGCTGACAATTAAGTTTCATGAACTAACAGAGATTTGCAACCTTCTGGTTTCAATTTTACAGTTCAGTTCTGCCAGATGGAGTAGGGAGAAAATAACATACATAATTAAAATCAATGAAGTTATATCAACCCCAAACACCAAAAAGTAAAATAAAAGGAAGAAAGCAAGAAAAATTATATACCAATCATATGTTTTCTCACATCTGTAGCCAAAGTTAAAAACCTACAAGTTAGGACTTGGAAGCCTTTAAGAATAAATCTAAACTGTGATACAAAAAGCTTCAAATGAATCACTTAGAACAGAATAATACATAAGAATATATGTATAATTCTCAACTGAGGAAAGAGTCATGTATTATCTGGATGAAGAAAAAGTTACAGTAGTCATATGGCTGTTTAAAATAATTAATAATAAGTAAAAGTGTGCTATGACAGCAAGAATAGACATACTGGCCAGTAGAAAGAAGACAAAATGAGTAGGACAGTAGCTGACATACAATGAGCGTTTAATAATTTTTAGTTATTTGGTGGCTTATTGATGCCATAAAAGACCCTACTTTGCATGAGCATTTAATCCCTGATAAGGCATCCCAAATGAGTGGGTAATAGACAACTAGATAGCTACTTGGTAGTAGGGAAATCAAGTTATCACATTATTTTCTGACATATGTCAGATAATTATCTAAGCTCAGGGTGAAAGAAATAAACATATAAATGAATACATCTTACCACTACATGGAATATGACATTATTATTATTTTCAATTTTAAAGTTAAAAAGGAGAGAATATACATATTATTCAGCCTGCTGCTGGCACATACAGTGTTTTTATGTCTCCCCCAGATACTCCACTGAAATTACAAAGTAATTATATATTTAAAACTTTAACAATCAGGCAAGTATCAGTGGTTGATGTCAATTTTAAGAAATATAGGGAATATGGACTAAAAAAAAAAAATAAGGTGACGCATCAACAGAGCTAAGGGAATCGCAAATTGACATCCAAAATAAATGAGTATGAAAACAGAGACCCAGGAATAATCTCAAGATAAGCGGGCATATGCTATTTTTGTTTGCAAACAGTGTAGAAACGAAACATTGAGGAAAAGATGACACTAGGCAAGACATTTACAAGCTAAAAAAAGAACGAACGGAATGAAACTAACAAAATAAAATTGAGATGTGAATCAAATGAAAACCTGTAATATCAGATAATTAATAACTTCAGGAAGCATCAAGAAACTACACACACTTATGTATATATACTGTATACATAACCAAACTACATATACATGTCAATATATACTTACAAAGTAAAGTTATTAGCATTTTAAAAATTAAAAACATTTAAAGAAGTAATTTGAAAAGTCTCAGTTCTTATTTAGAAACCCAAAATATTTAAGTCTAGTGAGATAAAAATTCTGCCAAAATTTTCTTTTAGAACACATTCCCAAAAATATAGATCTAGAAATGCCTGTAAGACTTCTAGAAGGAAAGAACAGTGAGGGACAGAGCATTCACAGAAATAACAGAAACCTAAATTTCTGAGAAGAAAATTATGTCTTCAGACATGCAGTGACCATTGATTAAGAAAGATAAACAAAAAATAAAATTTAGGCCTAGACACAATGACACACTTTCTCTCTCTCAAACACACACATACATTGGTAAAATTTCACAACTCAAAGGAAGCAAAAATCATTAAAACCTCAAGATGGTAGAGGAACAAAGGGTTACTTACAAAGCAGTAGAATTCAGATTAACTTGATGCTTCAGCAATTTGAAAGGTAAAAGTCAATTGACAGATATCAATAAGGTTAGGCTAGGTTGTATAGCATGAACAACAGTTAAAGAAATTACTAAACAGTTTGCTTTTTGCTCATACTACATGTGCAAAGCAGGCCGGCCCATTGGTGGGGTGTTCCATCTCCATGGAACTCAGTGGCCCAGGCTAACAGCCACTTCAGCTTGGTGCATGCAGGAACATTCACTGCAGAAGCTGAAAGGCAATGTAGCAGGAAGCACTGATGCTTTCAGCTTCCACCTGAAAATGGCATACATCACCTTTGCTCACATTTTGCTGGCCAAAGCAAATCACACTGCCATATCTAGCTTTAAAGAGGGTGGGAAAGTGTAGTCTTTCCATGTGACTACAATGCAGAAAGCTGAATGTATCTGATTAATTGAGCATCTGGTGAACAAATGCTTTCATCACTTTCACTCTGGCACCTTCTCACTAAGGAAGACAACCAAAAAGTCACATCCTGTCAAGGTATCAAGCTCAAAGTCTAGAATGTCTAGGTAATATCTAGTAGATTCTTCACTGAGAGTGACAATAATTTACATGTCTAGTGGCATACCTAATGTATTTAACACACAGTAGATCTTAAAAAAAAAAAAAAAAGCCTCCCTGCCCTATCTGACAAAATCATTGACAATAGCTTTCAGTATATAATTAGAAGTATTTTATTATTGTCTTTATTCTTTCATTTTAAAGCAACTACTTTTAAAAGGATATATTTCTATTTTAAAGACACTATTCAGTGAAATATTGCATATTTTCTTGTTTTTCTTTTTTTGAGAAGCAGTCTTGCTCTCTGGAATATAATGGCACCATCTTGGCTCACTGCAAGCTCAGCCTCCCAGGTTCCAGCAATTCTCCTGCCTCAGCCACCCAAGTAGATGGGATTACAGGTGCAAGCCACTAGGCCTGGCTAATTTTTGTAGAGACAGGGTTTCACCATTTTGGCCAGGTTAGTCTTGAACTCCTGACCTCAAGTGATCTGCCTACCTCAGCCTCCCAAAGTGCTGGGATTACAGGCGTATGCCACCACTCCCTGCAGACATATTGCATATATTCATATAAAATTTGCACCTACAAAACATAAATATTTTACACCTCACATTTTACTCTGTTTCATTATATTAACTTTTAAAAATAAATACAACTCCAAGTGGTCACATAGAATGACAACATTAAAGGCACAATGTTTCATCTCTATAATCACTATATTGTGAGTTTATCTTGCATCTGCTGTTTAAATGCAGGATAGCATAATGCCACAGAGCTTAGAAACAGAAATTGCACCCAAGACAGCATGAAGAAATCCAAACTGTTACGAACTTATTCTTGAAAGAGATCCAAGCAGCTGAGTCCATCTATATGGGGGCAAACCAGTACAACCAGGAAATTTTCCCACTTGGCTTACACGTAGAATGCAATGTCTATTAAAGAATAAGCAATAAAATTGTGCTAATCTGTAGCTTAGAAATATATTAAAACAAACAGTAATTGTTGCAATTGTTTAGAAATAAGATCAATACAATACTTTTGGGGAAAAGAGTATTTTATCACTGACATTGTCATCAGCTCATAGTGATAATTTTTTAAAAAGAGAGACCTTTATGAGCAGAGTGTAGAAGAGATGGTATAATAAGATTTGCATCTTTAAATGATCTCTTTGTCTATATATTGAAGTAGAGCAGGGAGAATGAGTGGGGAGGTAGGTAAATGCTAACACAACTAGAGTAGGTGTAGTTTTACTTATATAATATGAATTGCAATTAAATGCAGAAAGAAAAGCTAATTGAAACAAAAGAGATTTTTCACTTTTATGAAAGGTACACACTGCCAGGAAGACCTACTATGTAGGGATGTTTTAGCACCTAACTACTCATGTAACACTCAGAACATGTAACACTCATGAGACAAATAGAAAATAAAAGAACTCTCAGAAATCAGTAGGTCAAAGAGACAGAAAATAAGGTTTCTCTTAGACTGACTCTTTATTCTTGTTAACACTACATCTTACAGCACAGTGTGTCAAGCTTATCTGAATTCATCCCTAAACATATTTATCAGCCACTGATAAATATGGTTCCTAACGTCTTGGTTCCTAGTGGTGGAAAATAGCACAACAGATCAAGAATGTTAGATACTAACATTTAATTGTTCAATAAATTAACTCACTTATATCACTACACAAAGATAACAGTGTCACTCCCCTCTCCATGCCAAATATCAGGGGTTCAGGTATATTTTCAATCTAAGCATTGTTTACTCTTCTCCAATAAATGACTTTATTGATGCATTATTTTCTTTCTACTAGCTATATTGTCCAATTCTCCAGTTCATCCAAATTACAATGCTTTTGTCCAATTTAGAAGGATCAATTTATTCTATTTTTGACCTTTTAGCTCTAATATCCTGAAATTAACTTCACAGTATGCAAATCCCAATGACCCCTAGTGATCTCCATTACAACTGCTAGTATTGCTGGACTTTTAACTGACCAAAACGAAGAGAGAGAAGGGAAGGGAAAGAAGGGGAGGGGAGAGGAGGAGAGGAAGAGAGAAGAGGGAAAGGGAGAAGAGGGAAAGGGAGGGGAGGGCATTGCAACATTTTCATATATGCAACACTTTCAGATATACACATGATTTCAAGACTGAATGCAATGCCATTTTTTCTTTTGAGTAATTTCACGTGTCAGATCCTCAAAATAGTCTACATACATGTCAGATTTTAAATAACACATATATTCTGACCAGGCACTGGGTTTCCTGTTTGGGTCTGGGTAATCTGGAGCATTATTTCATTTTGGTTGGCTGTGGTATGTCCACAGAGGAGCCTACACTACAGCGATCCCTATTAAGTATCCTCTTGGCATCTGGAAATGAGGTTCTGATTTTGTGGGTACAATAGCATTGGCATTCATGGGAATAGAAATACTACCTGAAGGTGCAATGTAGTTCCATCTAACTGTCCTTCCGAAATAATTTTATTATGAAAAATTAAAGGTTATTCATAATGTATTTAAACAATCCATAACCAAAATAATTGTTACAACACCCCCAGTTTAAGAAACAGAATAAGACGGAACAATTGAAAGTCTGTTGTGTAGATGTTCCTCTTGCCACTGACTTCACCCTCACTGTCTGAGAAAAATACTATTTTAAAATAGTATTTATTATTTCCCTGAATATTTTATAATGTATTTCATATTTTCATATCCTTAGATAATGTAAGGACTTGTTTTGCATATTTTAAAACATCACACAAATGGCATACTTACGCATTAGTCTCTGTTCTTCTTTTAAGAATATATTAATAAGATTTTCCTGTGATAATGTAAGGTTTAATTTATTCACTTTCACTGTTGCACAGTATATTATATAAATATGTCACATTGTAGCCCATTTACTAATTAGGAGACATATGTGTTTTTTTCTATATTAAATAATGACACAAACATTCTACCACACCCTTCTAACATATTTGAGCACTTCCTTTGCATATTTGAGTTGGAATTGAAGCTTTCATAGCTCCAATTTACTAGTTAATACTACATATTATCCAAACTGATTTACACTCCCACCAGCAGAATACTAAAGTTTCAGATGTTCTGTATTCTTGGTAGCTTATGATAGGTTATTTTGTTTTAATAATAGCTCATCAGGTTATTATTTTGTTTTAATTTTGGTGATTAATTGAGATCTTTATGCTCTGAAGACTCCATATCTACTGACATATCATATTTCTCCTTTTGTTGGCATCTTCTTTAATGTCCTTCATTATAATTTTGTTATTTTAGATTTATTCCTAGATAAGCTATACTCTAAACAGCTTTTTGAAACAGTACCATTAAGAAGTGGACAAAGGACATGAACAGACACTTCTTCAAAGAAAACATTAAAAGAAAAGCTCAACATCACTAATCATTAAAGATATGCACATCTCTGCATAAGATACCCTCTCGTACCAGTCACAATGATTGTTATCAAAAAGTCAAAGAACAACAGATGCCAGTAAAGCCACAGAGAAAAAGGAACGCTTATACGATGTTAGTGGGAATAAAAATTAGTACAGCCACTGTGGAAAGCAGTTTGGAGATTTCTCAAATAACTTAAAACTACCATTCAACCTAACAATCCCATGACCTGGTATATATCCAAAAGAAAATAAATTGTTCTACCAAAAAGGCACATGGACTTGAATGCTTACCACAGTACTATTCACAAAAGAAAAGACATGAAATCAACCTGTTCCCCTATCAACAGTGGATTGATAAATAAAATATGGTAGATATATGTGATAGAACACTATGCAACAATAAAAGAAAACAAAATCATGTCCTTTGCAGCAACATCCATGTAGCTGGAGGCCATGATCCTAAGCACATTAACACAAAGACAAAAAAACTGAATACCACATGTTCTCACTTAGTGAGAGCTAAATATTGGGGACCGCTAAGGGTGATGAAAGAGAGGGAAACAAAAGTTGTAAAACCTGCTGGGCATGGGGGCTCATGCCTGTAATCCCAGCACTTTGGGAAGCTGAGGTGGGTGGATCACATGAGGTCAGGAGCTCCAGACCAGCCTGGCCAACGTGACGAAAACCCACCTCTACTGAAAATACAAAAATTAGCCAGGCATGGCGGTTTGCACTTGTAATCCTAGATACTAGGGAGGCTGAGGCAGGAGAATCACTTGAGCCTGGGAGGCAGAGGTTGCAGTGAGCTAAGATTACGCCACTGTACTCTATCTTGGGCGACAGAGCAAGACTGTGTCTTAACAACAACAACAAAAAAGTAAAACTACCTGTTGGGTACTATGCTCACTACCTGTGTGACACAATCAATTGTGCCCCAAACTTGAACATCACACAGTATACTCATGTAACAAACCTGTATATATATATCCCTTGAATCTAAAATAAAAGTTGAAAAAGAAAATTTCTTGAATATTTTTGAACCTACAAAAAGTTGAAGCATTAGTACAATAAACACTATATTTAATAGACAGATTTTTTTTTTTTTTGAGACAGAGTCTCACTCTGCTGCCCAGGCTGGAGTGCAGTGGTGTAATCTCAGATCACTGCAACCTCCACCACCCTTGTTCAAGCAATTCCCCTACCTCAGCCTCCCAAGTAGCTGTGATTACAGGCACATGCTACCACACCTGGCTAAATTTTTTTGCATTTTTAGTAGAGATGGGATTTCACAATGTTGGCCAGAGTGGTCTTGAACTACTGACCTCAGGCAATCTGCCTGCCTCGGCCTCTCAAAATGAGACTGATCATTTTTAATAATGGTATTGGTATAATAGGGGAAAGCTGCATAAGAATTTTATATCAGAAAATATTTTATCACAATTTATTTCTCTCATTTATATGTCAACTTATCTACCTATCCATCTATTTATCTATGTATCAATCAATCAGTCTGTCTATCGGCCTGTTTATCTATATACTTGATTCTCTGTCTACACTTTTGGTGAATCATGTGAAGGCAAAGTTCAGACATTATGAAAATTTACATCTAAATATTTCAGTATGCATTTTTAAAACAGAAAAAAATAAGATGCCTTTCTACTGTATAACCAGAGTATCAATATAAAGAACGCACCATTTAAAGAAAATATTTTTCAAAATAAAATTCTTGTTCAACCTACCCCATTATTCTAATAACATTATTATTTTTAAAACCCAGATTCATTCAGGATCATATATTTATCATCCTATATCTTTAATCATGCTTAATCTAAGGTTATCTCCAATCATTTTTTGCCTTTCAGAAACATCAACATTCTTGAAGAGTAAAAGTCAGTAATCTTGAAGAAAAGTCTCAAAATCTTAATTTATCTGTTTCCTCATGATTAGATTCAGGTTCTATATTTTTGGCAAAGATTTTGCATAGGTAATGCATACTTCTCATTGCATTACATACAAAATGTAGGTAACATTAGTTTGTACCATTATTGGTAATGTTACATTTGATCATTTGCTTAAGATGATGATTACAATATTTCTTCATTGGACAGGGACCCTTTCCCTTTGTATTTAATAAGGAATCTGTGCAGTGACATTTTAAGACTATGAAAATCATGTTTCCAAGTAATGCTTTTGCCAATGGTTTTAATAATTGTTGAAGATCCTTAGCTGAATAAAGTATTAGGCTGGATATTTGTAACTCATGATTTTCTAATTTTCACTCATAATATTTCTGTAAAAAGTTTCCTTTGTTATTTGATATTACTATGGGCTACTGATTTTTTAAAAATTCATGATGCTAAATTTTATTATCGTAATCATTATTTTGATATTCAAATCATTCAAAATTTGCCTGGTGGCAGCCCTTCAAGCTGCATTCTAGATTGTGGACTTTTGGCATTCACTCACCACTTCCCTCATGGTGCAAAAAAAAAAAAAAAAAAAAACCAAAAAAATGTTTACCTTGTACTTTCTGTGCCCAGACATAGAAACAAATATTTCTCAAAGGGGTCCTAAATCCATTTAGTGAGAAATTACATTGTATTAAGTTGTTTTCGCTCTGCTGATAAAGACATAGCCAAGACTGGGTAATTTATAAAGAAAAAAGAGGTTTAATGAACTCACAGTTCCATATGGCTGGGGAGGCCTCACAATCACGTTAGAAGACAAAAGGCACTCCTTACATGGTGGAAGACAGGAGAGAATGAGAAACAAGCGAAAGGGGCTTCCCCTTGTAAAACCATCATCTCTGGGAGACTTATTTACTAACAGGATAACAGTATGGGGGAACTACCCATGATTCAATTACCTTCCACTGGTCTCTCCCACAACACATGAGAATTATAGAAGCTACAATTCAAGATGAGATTTGGGTGGGGAAACAGCCAAACCGTATCAGACATCATTAAGACAGTTTCAATTTAAATCTAACACCTTTTCTCATTGCATCATTTTATCTCTTTTCTCAAAATAATGATTTTACTTATTTGCTTTTTCCTACAATACAAACAAAATAAATTAAAATTTGCTACAGCAATACCATTAACTGCAATAATAAGACTAAGTAAAGTTAAAGATCTCTTGGTAGGTTTTGTTATTGTTAGTTGTTCTCACACATATTCTCATTTTAAGGTACTCAGAAGGAGTACTGTGTTCAAACAGCACTTGAAGTAATCATTTTCTTTCTATATCACAATGTAAATATTCTGTTTATACATTGCCCATTTTTTTAGTTTATTTTTTAATAGATGTACATAGTTTCAAGGTACATGTGATAATTTACTGTATTTATATAATTTGTAAAGATCAAATCAATGTATGTGGCATATCCTTTACCTTAAATATTTTTTATTTTTTTTATTTTTAATTTTTTTGTAGAAATGCCATTTCCCTCTGTCATCCAGACTGGAGTTCAATGGTGCAATCTTGGCTCATTGCAACCTCCGCCTCCCAGGTTCAAGCAATTCTACTGCCTCAGCCTCCCAAGTAGCTGGGACTACAGGTGCACACTGCTATGCCTAGCTAATTCCTTTGTGTATTTTAGTAGATACAGGTTTCACTGTGTTGCCCAGGCTGGTCGCAAACTCCTGAGCTCAGGTAACTGGCCTGCCTCAGCCTCCAAAAGTGCTAGGATTACAGGCATGAGCCACTGTGCCTGGCCTATTTGTCTTTTCTTTATGCTAGAAATATTTGAATCATTTTCTTCTAGCTATTTGGGAAACTACAATGTATTACTGTAAACTACAGTCACCCTACTGATCTATCTCACACCACTTCTTAGTTCTTCTATCAACCCACATATTTGTAACCATTAATGCACTTCTCTTCATCACCTCCTCCTGTTTTGCCCATTTTGAATTCTTTAAATCTTTTTGTCTTTTCTTCTACTAATTTTAAGGCATTAGCACTTTATCTGTGATATATGTTGCAAATGATAACTCCAAGATAATTTCTCACAAAGACTGTAACATTCTGAAACTTTTCCTTCTTTTCTCTCTTTCTCCTCAACTTTACCTTGTTGTCTCCTGGATAAGCTTCCCTTTCTTCAGGGTTTTCTCAGTTAAATAACAGTCATGTTGTAGGGCCAAAGACAGAGTAGAATAGTTAAATTAAAACCGCAGTAAAGAATAAAGTAAAGGCTACAAAATATTGGAAAGACAGGCCTAAATTTATGGCAGAATTTAGGATTTTGCTGGATTCTTATAGTTCCAGACTACAGATCTGTACCTAAACTATCTTATTTATTTATTGAAATTCCCATTTTTAGTAGTTTAACAGCAACATCAATTAACTGCATTTAATTCAAATTTATAGAATCCTTTAACAACAGCAAAGTACATTCTTCTCAAAATCACATGGAATTCTGAGACTACATTTTGGCCATAAAATGCATCTAAACAAATTTAAAAGAATACTAAACATATAAAGTATACTTAAAATACATATTAGAATTAAACTGGAAAGCAATAACAGAAACATAGCTGGAAAGCTTTCAAATAATTGAAGATTAAGCCATAAAGTTCTAAATAACACAGAAGTCAAAGAAAAATCCCTAGAGAAATTTAAATATTTAGAAGGAGACAAAATAGAAACACATCGTATAAAGGTTTATGGAATACAGCATAAGCAGTGCTTAGGGGAATTCTTAAAAAATTTCAACTCTTAATTTAGACACGGGGGTACATGTGCAGTGTGCTATATGGATATATTGCACCAGGTGGTGAGCACGGCACCCAGTAGGTAGTTTTTCAACCTATGCTCCTCTTCCCTTAGTACCCTTTCTAGTAGTCTTCAGAAACCAAAACAGGTACAAAAACAGACAAACAGTCCAATGGAACAGAATAGAAAACTCAGCAATAAAACCACAAATCTACAACCATCTGATCTCCAACAAGACTGATGAAAATAAGCAATGAGAAAAGGACTATCTAATCAATAAATGGTGCTGGGTAACTGGCCATTCATATGCAGAAGAATGAGACTGACCCCATCCTTTTGCTGTATGCAAACATTAACTCAAGATGGGTTAAAGATATAAATGTAAGACCTCAAACTATAAAAATCATTGGAGAAAACCTAGGAAATACCTTTCTTGACATCAGTCTTGGCAAATAATATTTGAGTAAGTCCCCAAAAGCAATTGCAACAGAAACAATAATTGACAAGTGGTGTCTAATTAAACTAAAGAGCTTCTGCACAGCAAAAGAAACTATTAACAAAGTAAACAGAAAAATATTCTGGGAAAAACATTCACAAATCATGCACCTGACAAAGGTCTAATATCCAGAATCTATAAAGAACTTAAATCAACAAACTAAAATCAAACAACTCCACTAAAAAAAAATGGTCAAAGGACATGAACAGACAATTTTCAAAAGAGAACACATGTAAGCTGGCAACAAACATATGAAAAATGCACATCATCACTAATTGTCAGAGAAATGCAAATCAATACCACAATGAGACACAATCTCATACCAGTCAGAATGGCCATGATTAAAATGTCGAAAAAACAACACACGCTGACAAGAGCTGGGAGAGAAGGGAAAGCTTATACACTGTTTGTGTGAATGTAAATTAGTTTAGCCACTGTGGAAAGCAGATTTGAGATTTCTCAAAAGCACAGCTACCATTCGACCAAGCAATCCCAATTCTGGGCATATAACCAAAGGAAAACAGATAATTATATCAAAAATGCACTTTTATGTTCATGGCCACACTATTCACAATAGCAAAAACATAGAACTGATCTAGATGCCCATCAACAGTGGACTAGATAGAGAAAATGTGGTACATATACACCATGGAAGAGTATGCAGCCATAAAAAAAGAGTGAAATCATGTCCTTTACAGTGATGTAGATGAAGCTGGAAGCCATAATTCTAAGCAGATTAACACAGGAACAGACAACAAAATACTGCATATTCTCACTTATAAGTGGGAGCTCATCACTGAGCACACATGGACATAAACCTAAAGTACTTTATTTAATTGTCTTTCCCTCAGGTGAGAAAAACTATTTAAAAGCTGAGAAAGGGATTTAAATGACACAGGTGTGTAAAAATAATTGCTATGGGAAAGCAATAAAAGTAATAATTTGAAATGTTAAACACTTTCAGAGCCTCTTTTTTAAAGGAAATTGGACAAAGATTCAAATTATAAACTAAGCAAAGATTCAAATAAATTTTAGGGAACTTTTGAATAGTATTTGGAATAGGCCAACAGCTAAAATCAAGGGACTTTTTTTTTCTCTTTATAAATGGGCTCAAAATTGAATTAAGATTCAGTTAAAATTGAAATATACAATTACTAATTAGAAAATATCCAGTAGGTAGATGTTTCCTGAGAGCCTTAAAAAGTTAACAAGCTAGAAATCAATACAACCTAAGTCTTTTTTGATCAAAGAACCAATAGCTTCCCTCTGTAAGAATACCTGTAAATAATGCAAACAGAAGAGCCACTGGGAGAATTAAAGTTCAATTTTGGGTAAAACATAAAAGGTAAACTTGACAAAGACTGCTAAAGTTGCCACTAGGAGGAAGGCATTAGTACTTCAATACATCTGTTCTTTCTTTACTCGCAATAATAAAGTATAAATGGACAATGATGCAGATTTACTAACAGCATGATTGTGAAAATATCTATCATTAATCCCACTATGATTGCCCATCAGAGGAAAGTTGGAAAGATACTTGGAAACATAAGAAGGAAGCCAAATTGACTTGTAATTAAAGAATAAAAAGAGAGAGAAGGTGAAAGAGAGAAATCGTGTTCTGAAGAAAAAGTGGCTGTGGCACACTGTGTGTGGGGTGGGAGGAAACTAAGAAAAAGGTGATCTTAATGGTAAATTATCAACTTTAAAAAGCTTCAGGTCAGAATCAATGTGCAGAAATTACAAGCATTCCTATACACCAATAACAGACTTAAAGAGAGCCAAATCAAGAAGGAACTGCCACTGACAATTGCTACAAAGAGACTAAAATATCTAGGAATACAACTAACATAGGGTGCAAAGGACCTCTTCAAGGAGAACTACAAACCACTGCTCAAGGAAATAAGAGAAAATGCAAAAAGATGGAAAAACATTTCATGCTCATGGTTAGGAAGAATCAATATTGTGAAAATGGCCATACTGCCCAAAGTAATTTATACATTCAACACTATCCCCATCAAGCTACCTATGACCCTCTTCACAGAACTGGAAAAAACCACTTTAAACTTCACATGGAACCAAAAGAGAGCCCACATAGCCAAGACAATTCTAAGCAAAAAGAACAAAGCCTGAGGCATCACGTTACCTGACTTCAAACTATACTACAAGGCTACAGTAATCAAAACAGCATGGTATTGGTACCAAAACAGAGATATAGACCAATGGAACAAACAGAGGCCTCAGAAGCAACACCACACATCTACAACCATCTGATCTTTGACAAACCTGACAAAAACAAGCAACGGGGAAAGGAGTCCCTGTTTAATAAATGGTGTTGGGAAAACTGGCTAGCCATGTGCAGAAAGCAGAAACTGGACTCCTTCCTGACACCTTACACTAAAATTAACTCCAGATGGATTAAAGACAAACATAAGACCTAACACCATAAAAACCTAGAAGAAAACCTAGGCAAAATCATTCAGAACATAGGCAGAAGCAAGGACTTCATGACTAAAGCACTAAAAGCATTGGCAACAAAAGTCATAATAGACAAATGGGATCTAATTAAACTCCAGAGCTTCTGCACAGCAAAAGTAACAATCATTAGAGTGAACTGGCAACCAACAGAATGGGCAAAAATTTTTGCAATCTACCCATCAGACAAAGGGCTAATATCCAGAATCTACAAAGAACTAAAACAGATTTACAAGAAAAGAAGAAACCCATTCAAAGTGGGTGAAGGATATGAACAGAAACTTTTCAAAAGAAGACATATATGAGGCCAAGAAACATATGAAAAAATGCTCATCATCACTGATCATTGGAGAAATGCAAACCAAAACCACATTGAGATACCATCTCATGCCGGTTAGAATGGCGATAATTAAAAAATCTGAAGACAACAGATGCTGGAAAGGATGTGAGGAAATAGGAACACTTTTACACTGTTGGTGGGAGTGTAAATTAGTTCATCCCTTGTGGAAGACAGTCTGGCACTTCCTCAAGGACCTAGAAACAGAAATTCCATTTGATCCAGCAATCCCATTACTAGGCATATACCTGAAGGATTATAAATCATTCTACTATAAAGACACATGCACACACATGTTCATCACGGCACTATTTACAATAGCAAAGACCTGGAACTAACCCAAATGCCTATCGATGATAGATTGGACAAGGAAAATGTGGCACATATACACCATGGAATACTATGTAGCCATAAAAAACGATGAGTTCCTGTCCTTTGTAAGGACATGGATGAATCTGGAAACCATCATTCTCAGCAAACTGACACAAGAACAGAAAACACTGCATGTTCTCACTCACAGGCGGGTGTTGAACAATGAGAACACATGAACACAGGGAGGGGAGTATCACACACTGGGGTCTGTTGGAGGGGAACAGGGGAGGGACAGCAGGGGGTAGGGAGGTTGGGGAGGGATAATGTGGGGAGAAATGCCAGATATAGGTGACGGGATGATGGAGGCAGCAAACCACATTGCCATGTAGGTACCTATGCAACAATCCTGCATGTTCTGCACATGTACCCCAGAACCTACCTAAAGTGCAATTTTATATATATATATACACACACACACACACACACACACACATACACACACACATATACATATAATTAAATGTCCTTTGTTGCTAATAAAATTAAATAAATGTAAAATAAAATGTCCTCTGTTGCTTAAAAAAAAAAAAAAAGAAAAGAAAAATCTGAGGTCAAATGACCTTTATTTGCTTTGTTTACTAAAGCCACTCAAGTAATAGAAAATTCTAACAATTCTAAGTTCTTTCCCAAATCTCAATCTGGAACTTTTTTCAGAATCCTTTTTAGGCAAATACTTATTTCTCTACCACAACATAATTTCTTTTTTTTTTTAATTGCATTTTAAGTTTTGGGGTACATGTGAAGAACATGCAAGACTGTTGCATAAGTAGACACATGGCAGTGTGATTTGCTGCCTTTCTCCCCATCACCTATATCTGGCATTTCTCCCCATGCTATCTCTCCCCAACTCCCCATCCCCCACTGTCCCTATCCTATTTCCCCCCGACAGACCCCAGTGTGTGATGCTCCCTTCCCTGTGTCCATCTGTTCTCATTGTTCAACACCCACCATGACATAATTTCTATAGATGTAATAGATAGAAACTACATTACAAACGGAACTTTCATATAAAACATATTCCAGAGAGATTTTAAAAGTTCTCATAAATTTTCTTATAAATATCTAGAGTAAAACTGATCTAGACTTCTGAGTACCTATACCATTTATGAATCAGGAAATTACCAAAGAATAAACTATAGTCACAATATTTCTATGGATAAAAGAATTTGTATCCCAGCACTCTTTATGGCAAAGGTGGTTGGATCACAAGGTTAGGAGTTCAAGACCAGCCTGACCAATATGGTGAAATGCTGTCTCTACTAAAAATACAAATATTAGCTGGGTGTGGTGGCACACACCTGTAATCCCAGCTATTCAGGAGGCTGAGGTAGGAGAGTCACTTGAACCTGGGAGGTGGAGGGTGCAGTGAGCCGAGATCGCACCACTGCACTCCAGTCTGGGTGACTGAGCCGGACTCCATCTCAAATAAAATAAGAAAAAGAATTCATAAACATAGATAGTATAATTATAACAGAGTCATTGACAGTTCGTGGGTGGTCACTGTTGTGGGTTGAATAGTGTCCCTCCAAAATAGTGTCCACTCAGAACCTCAGGATGTTACCTTATTTGGAAATAGGGTCACTGCAGATGTAATTAGTTGAAGTTATACTGGATTCGGGTGTACCCTAAATCTGATGACTGACTCCTTATAAGAGGAGGAGAGGACATGTGGTGATGCAGAGAGGGGAACGCTATGTGCACATGAAGGAGGAGACTACAGTGATGCAGCTGCAAGCCAAGGTGTGCCAAGGACTGACAGCTACCACCAACAGCCAGGGGATAGGCGTGGAATTCTCAGTCAGAGCCGCTGGAAAGAACCATCTCTGCTAACACAGTTTTGGACTTCTGGGCCCTAGAACCATGAAAGAATAAATGTCTTTGTCTTAAGCCTCTCTGTTCGTGGTAATTCATTGCCACAGCCCTAGGAATCTAATATAATCATAAATCTTTCTTTTTGTATGTATATAAGCTTTTAGGCCACGTTCAACAGCAGGCCAAGGCTGAGACTCAGCCTCGGAGCAATTACAGACCTCAAATAAATTAGTCACACCACCTCAGATCTTGTATAAGGATCATTAATCTCATGTTACTATACAGAGTGCATATCTATTGCTAAAGGAAAACACCAACAGTTTTCTACTAGTTGATTAACTTTTTATGAATTGTTGTTGTATTGTTCTCCTCAAAACACCATTCACTTGTATAACACCCTTAAAGGAGCCACTACATAACATTTATCCAGTATAGGAGAATACTGTGTTTTTTAGTTCGTGTGTTTTCTGGGAATGGCCATGAGCTGTTTTTTTGGGATGCTCTTATACCATATCCTGGCTGGATGTTTTCTGTTCATGGGTCTAATCTTAAAAATGAAAAAGGATACCAGGATAGTATGCGATATCTAGTCTCTTGTAAGTTCCTTAAAAAACAACAACAGCGCCAAAAAGGAAGTCAAAAAGGTTCAAATGGCAAATGTGGTTCATTCTAGGGCATGTCAAATTACTAATAGGGTAAAAACATATAGTAACGACCAATACATTTTTAGAATAATGCATTATTTGAGATATCATAGAAATAAGAGGCTTTTAATGTTCTCAGATACTCTTTAAATATGAACAACAAATGTGAAGTATTTGATTCTATCTTCAATAATCGCTATTGTTAAATTAAGCCTCACAACAAAAGGTACAATAATCACTATTGTTAAAATAAGGCTGAGGACAAAAGGTACAATAGAAGGTAGCAACCTGCATAGCAGATACTATGAAAATATTATTAAAATACATGATGTATACCTTAGAAAGATTATAGATATACTGTAGTAGTTTGCTACACTAAACAGTCTGATTTGAATTTTTACAGACCAAAAATAACAAAAAACATTATCAACACTTCCATGGAGAAATCAACATCTTCTGCTATGGGCATAAAATGTGGCTTTGTGAATTCTTAGATAAAGCCCTGGAATAATTGAGCTATAAGATCCATCAAGACAAGACTTGGCAGCAACCATAATAGTTATTAGGTAGTACCAGAAGAAACAAACAAATGAAAAAAACTCAAATTTACTGGTCAAAATCCTCCATGAAGGAAACTATCATAGTAGTGGTAAATTGGCTGTAATATTACATAAAGACAGATGGGAAAACATTTTTTGAATAGCAGAGGGTGAGCAATTCATGCTTCCTCTGTAACCAATATACCTTTTTCTTTTTTTAAAAAAGAAAAAAACAGTGTTGCTCTGTTGTCCATGCTGGAGTGGAGTGCAGTGGTGCAATTTCTGTTCACTGCAACCTTGGCCTCCCGTGTTCAAATGATTCTCCTGCCTCAGCCTCCCAAGTAGCTGGGACTACAGGTGTGCACCACCATGCCAGGCTAATTTTTGTACTTTCAGTTGAGGCCGGTTTTCACCATATTGGCCAGGCTGGTCTTGAAATCTTGACCTCAAATGATCCACCCACCTCAGCCTCCCAAAGTGCTGGGATTATAGGTGTGAGCCACCAAACCCAGCCCTGTAACTAATACACTTATGGGAAAATAATAAAAGTGAGATGAACAGGAACCCTGCCCTTAAGGAATCTCTGAGCATCTATCTCCAAATAGATTTCATACAATTGGTACTTTTTGTGGACTATAAATATGTACTAAAAATAGTACGCATATTGTATAGATGGTTTGAATCATTTTCCTTTCAAAAAAGTCACATCATTCACAGAGCTATAAAAAAACATATATATACATAGATACATAAAGCTTGTGTTTTCTGCCTGGGACATTGCAACTTTTCTATCCAATCACATGGGAATATATTTAACTGGAAGTTATTCTTGAATTATGCAAGGGTTTGCTATTATTCAGAAACTTCACTCACCTAGTCACTCCCAAACTTTCGAACAAATAGAAGGAATCTTAGCAGAGCTACAAAGCTCCATTTTAGCAAAGATCTTTAACTGAAGTTGTATAGATAAGCAACATGATCCACTATATCTGCCAGGAAATGCCAAGATGTTCAAACAGGCCAATGGCAGCATGAAGTAGACAACTTCTGCTCAAAACCTTTGGAATAAGAGTATCCTGTGAGTTTCATGCTAGTATTCATGACCCTTTTTACTAGACTTTTCCTCTTTACTGATTAAGCATTTGCACTTCAGACTTAGACTACTAATCCAATGACTTAAGTTTTATCAGAGACAATTATCATCCTAACTCTATACTTCAGTTCTCCCAGCCAGGTTTAGTGCAGTCAATTAAAACAATTAATATAAAATACGGCACACTTATCTCACCATTGATACACTTTTAGATAATACACAATGAAAGAAGAATAATGATATAGTTTTAGACAATACTTAAATGAAAGAAAGATTTTTTTCCTTGCACTGGAAAAAATGCAAACTGCAAAAATAACCATCACAATATATCTGAAGTGCCTGAGGTTTCTCCCCTTTCCCTATGTGGGCTCACACTTTTCAATGCCAAACCAAATGGAAGGCAAATTATTCTGTAGGGCTACTGTTTAGATTTTTCTACAATTTAAGACTCTCTAATGCCCTCAGTGAATAATGGCTTCATTCGAATTGTCCAAAGGAATAAAATTCTTGACGAGTTAAAAAAACAGAAACCCTCATACCTGATGAAACAGACTCCTAGGGAAATGAATCCCAGTAATGAATTTGAAGAAATAGAGGTGGTATTCAAAAAACATGACACTCAAAAAACATGACACTGAATTTGGATGGTGTGGTTTCTAATGCAGCACAAGCCCTACGGGCACAATCAACTTGTTAAATATTCTTAGTTCAAGAAGTATGGATAATAGAAAAGTATTGCATTAACTCTAGCCAATGAATATGCACTGCATCATTTCTAAACTTCATGTTAATCTGGATTAACATCATAAAGGGGATAAAATTGTGTTTGTGTTTGTGAGGCAGGGGTATACAGTGGAAACTATGAAGCTTAGAAACATTTGTTAGAAATTAGCAAAGGCTAAAAAACAAACACATTAGGAGTTAAACACAAGAAGCCAAAACAAGAACCAAAAAATACATTAAGAAAATAAAAACAACCAAAATCAATGGCAAAAAAAGCCAAAATAGACAAATGGGATCTAAACAAACCTCAGAGTTTCTGTACAGCAAAAGAAACAATCATTAGAGCAAACCGGCCACGGATAGAATGGGCAAAAATTTTTGCAATCTACCCATCAGACAAAGGGCTAATATCCAGAATCTACAAAGAACTAAAACAGATTTACAAGAAAAAAAAAACCCCTCCAAAAGTGGGTGAAGGATATGAACTTTTCAAAAGAAGATACTTTTTCAAAAGAAGACATATATGAGGCCAACAAACATATGAAAAAATGCTCATCATCACTTGTCACTAGAGAAATGTAAATCAAAACCACATTGAGATGCCATCTCACACCAGTTAGAATGGCGATCATTAAAAAATCTGGAGACAAAGATGCTGGAGAGGATGTGGAGAAATAGGAACACTTTTACACTGTTGGTGGGAGTATAAATTAGTTCAACCATTGTGGAAGACAGTGTGGTGATTTCTCAAGGATCTATAAACAGAAATTCCATTTGACACAGCAATCCCATTACTGGGTATATACCCAGAGGATTATAAATCATTCTATTATAAAGACACATGCACACACATGTTCATTGTGGCACTGTTTACAATAGCAAAGACCTGGAACCAATCCAAATGCCCATCATTAATAGAATGGACAAGGAAAATGTGGCACATATACACCATGGGATACTATGCAGCTATAAAAAACGATGAGTTCATGTCCTTTGTAGGGACATGGATGAACCTAGAAACCATCATTCTCAGCAACCTGACACAAGAACAGAAAATCAAACACTGCATGTTCTCACTCATAAGTGGGTGTTGAACAATGAGAACATGTGGACACAGAGAGGGGAACATCACACACTGGGGTCTGTTGTGGGGAGGCTAGGGGAGGGATAGTGGGAGGAAGGGTGTGGAGGGATAACATGGGGAGAAACATCAGGTATAGGTGATGGGTGATGGAGGCAGCAAACCACTTTGCCATGAATGTACCTATGCAACAATCTTGCATGATCTGCACAGGTACTCCAGAATCTAAAGTACAATGAAAAAAATAAAAATACAAAAAAACAAAAAAAAATTCCATAAAATATGTTTTCACTCATTTTTTCTATATACTTTGTATAATAAGAGTGATGTGATCAAGTACCTAATTAAAATTGGTTTTATTTCTATCGATTTCTATCAAATAGTTTTGTTCATTGAATTGTTTTTCTTTCTACAAGGAGTCTTTTGTGTGGTTGAGAGATCAAACTTTATTAGATCTTGAACAAGAATTAAAGGGAACAGATAAACATGAAGCATGTTAAAGAAGAGGAATGACATAAAACTATAAAAATAAGAATCACACATCTTTTTTTTTTTTTTTTTGATGCTTTGCTGGTTCTTAATTCCTATCATCCCAGAGGTAAGTTTTGCTCTAGGAGAGCATTAATCCAAAAGTTGGTTCAAATAAGAAAAGCTGACATGTACCTAACCTTAGAGCTACAGGGGAGAACAACAATGTCTAACTACAGCATGAGACTTAAAATCCTAGTTGTTCTTGGAATATTTAGATTATTGAATCCTCAGAACATATTTTCACCAAGATAAGATGACATTGTATTTAAAAATCACTTTAAATGACACGAAAATTTCTACCTGATTTTAAAATGGTGAGACAAGCATTAAAAAAGTGAAAAATCTCTTTAAAAATATGCTTTGTTATTATTAAACTCTCTCCAGAGTTATCTGCAGGCTACTTACATCTTTCTGTTGATCCCTACTACTCTGGGTCTTATCAACTTCCTCAGAAACCCATGCCCTAAAATTTAATCCACAGTCCTAGAAACGATTTAATTCTAATTCTACCTAGGAAATTAAACATATGCATAAAATTTAATTCTCTCCCTCCCCACCTCCCAATCATGACCATAGCTAAGAAAGAGAACTGAGGAGTTTCAGATTAAACTTGAGTTTTTGCAGTGCCAAACTAGGGAGCTCAACTGCAGCCTCTCCAGTTTGTGGTGATAGTAGGCAAGTAAAAGTCCATGACTGGCTTTGGAGTATTTGAAAATGTCCATGCCATTCAGGGTGTTTAGAAGAAAATGTCCCATGCTGGTCATGGTCAATATTCCAAATGTCCCTTTTGCTATCAGGAAAGCTCTGGAGGGAAACAAAGGTCCTTCAAAGTCTAATGTTCTCTTTTAGGGTTTATCACCCACAAAGCAGACTACAGTTAAAGTAACAACTTGCTGATGGGAAGATAAATTTTAGCTTAAGGAGAAATTGAAGTGTAGAACAAAGAAAAGACCCAAATCCATTACAGAGAAACGTATCAGGACATGAAGAAACTCTTGGACAACGGGTTTTGGAAAATGTACAGGGAATGTCATTAGAAAACATTTTCAACAAACTAAGGTTAGAAAGGATAGCAGAGAGCCATTACTTCAACTCACTTGGCAAACTAATGAACTTTAGAATATGCAGTTCTTTAATTTTGAAACAACTGCAATAAAGAACTCGATCCAAATCGACATATTGATCAATCTATTCCAGAACTGATGCTTCAGGAAGATGCCCTGAATGTCACTGGTGTGAATCACAATGAGGTACTTAAAACGCAGCAGTTCATTGGGATTTATTACAAAAATAACATTGAAGATGAGTAAGAATTACTGCTTCAATCTGAAAACTAAACCCTTGTCAACCAAAGCATGGCAACAGTATGTTTTAAAAAAAAATCCATCTTGACTATATAATTTTCTACCCAAAATATGACAGATGGCTTTACTTAAATAAATGATCGCACTATGTAAAATCATAGTTGGAATGCTGTTTCTCCTGGTGCAGCTACACAGTTCTGCAGCTCTACATATCAAAGGATTTCACCTTCAGAGGACATGAGGATGAATTGACTAACAGCCATTATGTTTTCAAGATATACACAATGCTGCTGAAGACTTTATATGGATGCATAAAACCATTAAGGTGAAGGTTTATGGTAGTCACAGACCGAGGCATTTCTAAGTCAGGCTCAAATTTCCATTGTCAAACCTTACTGTTTTCTGGGTGAAGCTGTAAGAAATAAGATACACATCAAGAAAAAGGCAAAGCCAGAGATTTTAGTCTATTCCTTTCTCTCTTTTTTTCTTTGAGTTTGGTTCCTTATCAGCTTGTGAAAAGCTGCTGGAAAGTAAGAGAGATTTTGCTGCCAGGTCTGAACTGCAGGGGTGGAATTGGCAGTAGTAAAACCAAAAAGATTGAGCAAATAAAAGATAATATAGATTGTTTCCTGTTGTGTCTGTTTTCAAATTACTGTGTTTAAATGAACTTCTTTTTCAGCAAACTGTCTTTAGTCTCTCTCTTCCTGGCCTCCAGTGACCTTTTACTGATTCTTTCCCTCTTGTGTCTGAAAGTGTCTGAAACTTTGGTCTTTCTCTCCAAGAATTCATGAGAATAAATATAACATCAACATTTTGGATAAGCAGTTTGATCAGCATTTATGAAATATTTTGCCAACAAAAGGTGCCCCAATTTGATGCCTGTATTAAAATTTTTAAAAATTAAGAAAAATGAGTTTGAAAGGGAAACTAAATCTAGTGCATTTCATGTGTAGAAAGGTTTGATAATACTAGAATAAGCTTGGCTTTTCATGTTGTCCATAAAATCAATTTGAGTTTGTTATAGTCACTTACAAGTGTCATAGGACTTCCTCCCACACTTGTTTGATAAGGAACAATGTGTCTTCAAATGAAGAGAAACCAACTATCAGGAAGGAGGAAACACTCAATCACAGCAATTCTTCTACTAAGTCAAGCAGTGTGGATTGCAAAGATTTTATAATTTTGATAAACTAAAAATGACAATTTTAACCTAATAGGTGCCTATGAGAGGACAGACAGACCAACATAACTCATCTATTACATCACCTGACTTTGGTAGGTGCTATTTTCTAACTTTGATTTAGTCTGATCTTAAACTGGATTATCAATTAAAGAGCCAAAGAAATCATAAAGTATTTCAGTTAAGTAATTACAATAACTTTTGAGGCCTGTATTCATTCACTCTCACATTGCTATAAAGAAACACCTGAGATTGGGTAATTTATAAAGAAGAGAGGTTTACTTGGCTCATGCTTCTGCAGGCTGTTTAGGGGAAGTATAGCAACTTCTGCTTCTAGGGAGGCCTCAGGAAACTTATCATCATGGTGGAAGGTGGAGAGGAAGCAGGCACATCTTAGGTGGCTGGAGCAGGAGGAAGACACAAGGGGCAGTGCTACACACTTTCAAACAAGCAGATCTTGTGATAACTCACTCATGCACTATCACAAGAACAGGACTGAAGGGATGGTGCTACGCCATCCATGAAAGATCCATCTCCATGATCGAATCATCTCCCACCAGGCCCTGCCTCCAACATTGGAGATTACAATTTAACCTGAGATTTGGGTTGGGGCATGGATCCAAACTATATCCAGGCCCTTGCAAGAAACCTTTGGCATATATTCCTGACTCATTTTGTAAATAATTCTGTGTATGAAACACTTCAAATGGAAAATGCAGACGACCATTATTCAATAATTACTGTCAATAATTTGTCATTTATTGGATTTTAAGATATTAAAATATTAAATATATTTAAAGTCTTCATATATCTTTTCCCACTCTCCTTTCTTACCATCATTCTAAGTAGTAAACACAAATATGAAGTTGATTTACATTTTTCCAACTATTGTTATGTATTTATATAATTTTCTTTGTTTTTTAATATTAGAGACAAATGGTATCCTGCATATACTATACTATGATTTCCTGATGATTTTAAGATACGTTCATGTTGAAATGAGACTCTGTGACTTCTCTGCTCTCAATGCAATCACTATAGAAACCAGAGTCCCTCCAGAACATGCAATGCCCCAGGCTGATTTTTAAACAAATTCTTCAATCCTTTTCCCCTCCATTTTCCCTCATCCTCACTGGGCTTTAGCCATGCCAGCCTATTGGTATTTTTTTTTTGGTTCCCTTTCCTGAAATGCTTTTCTTTAACAATAAATTTCAATGTGTGCTTTTAAGGTAGCAAACATGATATTATGATATACATAAGAGAAAGTAAAAGGATCCATACAGCAAAGCAAGTGAACATATCTATCATCCCACAATTACCTTTCTTTCTTATTTATTTTACTTTTTTTTTTGGTGGAAAGAGTAGCTAAAATTGACCAGGATGCTTTTTAAACAGCTGCATAACACTTTTCAGTACCTGTCATACTTTTGCTTGACTGATTACATCCTCACAAGAATATAAATCTCAAAAAAAAAATGAAACATTTTGGGAGAAAATGGAAGCACTGTTCTTTATATAATGTCTATAGCAATTACTGGCTCAATAAGATTAAATAAATAAATTTTATCAGTATTAGATAGTTTTGTTGGATTTAAAATTTGGGGTTAACTATTTTTGCTTTAAGCATTTGAGAATGTCATTCCATTGCCTTCTGCCATTCATTTTTTCAGAGAAAAAGTCATCAAAATTTTATAAATTCATTAAACATACACAATAAAATTTAACAAAATCTTGTACATCATGAGTCAAGTTTCTTTTGTTGCTTTCAAGATGATCTATTTGTCTTTGGCTTTCATGAGTTTGGTTATGATGTACCGAGGTGTGCACCTCTTGTGTTTACTATACTTAAAGCCTGTTGAGCTCCTAGATCTCCAGCTTAATATTTTTCATCAATTTGAGGAAAGCTTTGATGATTATTTATTACATTTTTTCTCCCTTTGTCTCTCTTACATCCTTTTGGGACCATGATTACACATCAGTTGGTATGCCTGGCATTGTGCCATAAGTCTCTGACGCTCAGCTAATTTTACTTTAATTGTGTTTCCTATATATTCTTTAAGTTGCATCATGTCTATTACTTATGTTCAAATCAACCAATTAATTTTTTTTACAATCTCAAATCTGCTATCAGACATGTCTAATGAATTTTTCATTCTGATTATTCTTTTGAATTGTATGTCCTTTTGATTTTTTTCTCTACAATTTCCATTTCTCTGTTGAGATTCAGTATTTGGCAAGCCACTGGCATGTTTTTTCCTCTCACCCCTCTACATGTAGTTTTTAGAAATTCCTTGAATATTTTTAAAATAGATATTTAAGTACAAGCCTAATATTAAGAATACACCTCAAATTAATGAATTAGTAATAGTAATTCAATGGAATCGATGAAGAGTATACAAAAATCCTACCTCTTATTGTGCCAACTTGATTGGTCTGACCTAAGGACAAGTGTAGAACCTTGTGTAGGATAAGGTTTGCAATCTCTCCTTTTCACTGTCAATTTATATGTATTTAATTTAATGTATGCATTTAAACATATATAAAGACACTACTTCACTGTGCTTTCTCTACCTACTTAAATCTGCCAAAAATCAGAGTAATAAGTAAATTAAAAACTAATGCTTCCTGAGGAAAAATTCATACTAAATCAGAAGAAAAGAAGACAAAGACACTAGATCCAGTGGCTTCACTGGTAATTAGTAAATATGAATATAAACTTTCCAATAGATTCCAGAGATGAACCAAAATAGACAGATAGAGCTATACTATATGCTAGCTACTGTGCTATGCATATGATTAGAACTGTAGAGAATGAAATCAATTTTCTGCTTTGATTAACCTTGGTCTACCAGAAGTATTGGAAATAAGGAACAGTGGACTTGTCAGCTATTGTTGTATTATCTAATATCATTTTGTGTAGTACATTTAATCTTTTGGTTATTCTTTCAGCCATCTTCAGTTTTAGAAGGAACTAAACAAATCACATTTCAAAATAATTATAAGTTCTGTAAAGAAGTTAAAAAGCCAGAGATCACATATTTATTCCTACTATTTTGTATTTTTCTTATCTACTTGATAGAAAATATCTTAAAATTTAAGGTTATGTAATATATAAATAGCAAATAATAAAATAAAAAATGTACACTCAATATTAAGTATGAATATGTTCACAACTGGGGCTGGGCACTGGGGCTCACACCTGTAATACCAGCACTTTGGGAGGCCGAGGCAGGTGGAACACTTGAGGTCAGGACTTTGAGAGCAGCCTGGCCAACATAGTGAAACCTCATCTCTACCAAAAATACAAATATTAGCTTGGCATGCTGGTGTGCACCTGTAATCTCAGCTACTTAGGATGCTGAGGCCCGAGAATCACTTGAACCCGGGAGGCAGAGGCTGCAGTGAGCTGAGATAGTGTCAGTGCGCTCCAGCCTGGGTGACAGAATGAGACTCCTCCTCAAACGTAAGTACATAAATAAATTAATTAATTAATTAATATAATACTTGCACAATTACATGTTACTTGAGAGTAAAATCATTCAACAGGAAGGAGATAGAAAATGTATATAAATACGTGTATCTTAATTCAGGGTATGAATTCTATCAATAAAATGCTGAGCTAAACATTTATGTTTACTTTTGGAACTCTTTACAAACCACTCTTGCTCTAGTGAGCTGTCACTCTCAGGATTTTTCTTAAGTAGCTATTGAGACAACAACCAAGAAATTAGGCAATGTGTGTCTTCAGACTTGCCAGTCATGTTGCAGGGGAAATGCTTTATTCACCATTAATATACAAGATGAAAAGCACCCAGAACAAGAGTGGCAGACAGGCTTACACATCAGGAGAGAAGAAAGAGATGATTTGGCCAAAGTTCAGTCCCTTGGCTTATCTTTGAGCCAAGCATCATAAAGGCTGCCCACTGCATCCCTAATGTGTTGCTTCTGTACATCCAGCACTGCACTAATTTACATTGACTCTGAACACCTGGTCCTGATGATGACAAGTAGACTGTAGCTTTGCAGATATCTTCTCTCTAATTTTGCATTGCATAAAAAAGCTCAGTGTTAGGCTGAGTCAATTAATATGCTTGCTCCAAAGTTTACATCTTTTAGTGATTTCATCTTTCATAAGAAACCCAGATATATTTTCTTTTTTAACAGCCTTATCGAGTAGAATTGAGTAAAAACCCTGCACATATTTAATGTATACATTTCAATGGGTTTGGACATATGTATACACCCAAGGGTCCATCACCATAATTAAGGTCATAGATACATTCAACATCTCCAGAAGTTTGTGTCTCGTGTGTTTCTGTGTGTGTGTGTGTGTGTGTTAAGAACACCTAACAAGAGCTCTACATTTTGAGCAAATTTATAAGTGCAAAATACAGTATTGTTAAATATAAGGTACTGTGCTGTTCAGTAGACCTCTAGAACTTATTCGTCTTGTATAACTAAAACTCTGTGTACGAGTTGAACAACATTCCATTTTCCCTCTCCTCAGACACTGGCAACCACTGCTTTATTCAAACCAGAAGTATTTTCAATTGCTGTTGTTGCAAACTGTGACAAAGTTGAAAATTATAAAGCCATGTTGGATTCCAAGACATTTGAGGACCATATATAACATACTGTGTTGATATAGAAATGGATGTATAGTCCATTGTGCCAGACACACACCACACTCCATACTTGTTAGCTGCTATTCTTACCACCAATAAACCATTTTTAGGCTTTAAATTTTCTTCAAGTACTGCCCACAATACATCTTGTACTTCTTAAAAAAGGTATTATTGTACTCTGACTGCTCCGCATCACTGATCTCTAATCAAATGTTTTCAGGTAAACACTGTGGGTGCTGCCTCACACAGAGTGCCCAGTAAAGAAATTCATGTTCCTTTATTCACGTCCACAGCAGTTACTGTGAGCTTAAGACTGCCATTACTTTTTGAAAATACAGGACAATTGACATAAAATTTTCTTAAATACTAAAATTAGTTTGTAAGTCATGTGCAATTCTTAGTGTGAGTGTGTCTCTCATTTGCATTCAAAATGTTTTTTAATTGTTTTTATCCATTAATAAAATCTTCACGATTTATCAGAATAATGTCATAATTACTTGGAGTATATTCACCAAATGTGTGTTTATACATATATAATGTGATAGGTCTATAATTTAATAAATAACATATGAGTTAGATATGGAAATTTGGACTTTTCCAGCTTTACTGAATATAATAATATTAATTATGTGCTTTGAGTATAGAGAATGAGTTTTGTTGTTTTTATTTTCATTTTTTGTCTTGGAGAAACTAGCAGAGTTCTTGCACAAAGCAGATGCCCCTAAAAATAACTGGTTTAAGTAATGATGAATTAGTAGATGAATATGTACATATTCACTATTGATAAAGATGTAAACTATATTTTACCACGAGCTTAGACATCTGAGAACAAATATTTTATTATCTGAATTTAGAAAAGGATTCTAATGCTAATACACACACACACACACACACATTTTAAAAGTCTAGGTGATAGGCCCAGCAATGGTGGCTTATACCTGTAATCCTAGCACTTTGGGAGACTGAGGTGGGTGGATGACCTGAGGTCAGGAGTTTGAAACAAGCCTGGCCAACATGGTGAAACCCTTTCTCTACTAAGTTTACAAAAATTATTCTGGCTTGGTGGTGCATGACTGTAATCCCAGCTACTCAGGAGGCTGAGGCAGGGGGATCACTTGAACCCAGGAGGTAGAGGTTGCAGTGACCCTAGATTGACGCATTTCAAAAAAAAAAAGTCTAGGTGACCACAGAAAAGCACATACCTGATGAAATTACTCAAAACAATCCACCATCACGTATTGAAATTTACTTTGAAATTATCCTTAAGTAACAGATTATTTCATCTTTATGAAATGGATTAGACAAAAATGTGAATCGGTGAGCTAAAAATAGAAATATTTTCTTTGATATCTTGATATAAAGGATTTTTGACCAGGTTAAAAAACTAAGCTTGTAAATGTCTCTTAGCTATAGATAGAGCTAGAAGCCCTCTCAAGGACATAAAATTCTTTTCATGTCAATACTCTAATAAGAGGGTTAGCATGACCAGTTATTACTCTTCCTTCCTTCTTTCATCTATTGAATCTTTAATTTCTACCCTTAGACATTAGTTTAATACTTACTTTATTTAACAAATATTTATCGGCTATTTATCGTAGGCACTAAAGATTCCGAAGTAAGATAGAGTTCCTTTCCTCAAGAGGCCTATAATTAGGCGAAATATACTTAAACATGCAGTTACAACTCAAAAAGGAAACGGAACTATAATATACACAACGTATTTTCAAAGCCAAATAGAAAACAAAGCTAGCTTTGGGGAAAAGCATGAGAGAGGAGAATGGGTGGTAGGTGAAACCTTCCTTGAAATTATTCACCTCTATTTAAAAGTCACAATCCCTTTCCAAGAGCTCCTCAAGAAGAGAGTAAAACTAACCTGGTAAACTTGAAGAGATCTCTAGTCTTCTCCACACTCCAGTTTCTGTATCAATAAAGTATCCAAAACAGACACGATCTCCAAGTTTGCTGCTATCACATCCTATCATTCTAGAATGGCAGGGAGGCAGGATACATCACCCCTCCACACCTGAGAGTCTTCAAGGAATCACACGCAGTTTTGCAGCCACAGGTGGCTGAAGAAGCCTCCCTCCGAAAACTTGAGTTCCCAAGGTATTTAGAAAATTTTGAAGAGGTAGCACACTGTTTGTACACACAGTTGTAAAATAATTATAACAGCAAGCACAGTCAAAATCAAATGAGGGAGGTGGGGAGATAATCAAAATGTGCACAGAGAAAAATCTTCCACAGAGGGGAAAGGCTATTCTGTCAGCAAGGGTGTTTCTGGTGGTGCAGCTAAAGAACTGAGCTGACGATCTACAGGTGCACACCGTGGGAGTCATTGGGGGTGAAACCAGGAGGGGGTATAATCACAACTCTGAATCCACGTGAAGCTCATCCTCCAGCACGCTTACCCATCTGCTAGGCTGTGGCTTGTCTATTTCATTAAAACTTTCTAAGAGCACAGGCTTTTCCCCTTTCTCCAAGAGCCACTGTAGGAGAGCCAACGATGAAAAGAAAACAAAGACATGAAGAAGTTAACATGGCATATGTACTTCGAATTAGAATCTCAGTCTTTTCCACTTATTGACAACATTGATTCAATATTTGTGTAAGGAGTTAAATATATATGTCTGTTCTATCATCTATTACCTTATAAAAATGGAAATTAAGCAAACTTTCAAGATCAGATTAATTTTGTTAACTTCCCTTTTGCCAGTGGTGCTTTTAAAAAACATTCATGTACGCTGTACTAAAAGAAATTTATTTGGCTTCAAATCAGGTGGCAAAATTGCCATACTTAATAATTTTAAGCTAATTTTGAGTGCACCATGAATCAGAATGATGTCACACAGCTCATTTCAATAAAGCAACTGAGGGCAAACTAAGGTGCAGGGAATCACAGAACTTTGTGTTTTAGTTCATCAATATTTGCACTTTCTGGAATTCTAAGGATAGCTACCACAAATGTCTGTCTGCATTAGAATTATAATATTTTAGGAAGGGTTGAAGAGAGAGCAGAGTACAGTTGGCTGGTCCATCATGGCAGAAGCTTTTATTTATTACCTATAAGCCCCATGTATGTGATAGTGACTGTGCAACCTGCTTTGAAAAAAAATCAAAATCAAATACACATTAAAAGATCAAATGAATGTTATTTTTACCATCTGTGTTAAAGACACTGACACCCATTAGCAGAAATCTAGTTTCTCTTCTGTTGTGGTAATGACAAAATCTTTTTTAAAAGTCTGTCATATATTCATTCATTCTTTCATTTGATTATTAATTTACCAATTAGTTATTGAGGGCCTACTATGGTTGAGGCATGACTTGGATCACTGAACATTTCAAAGAAAAGACAAAGTTCTTTGCTTCAAGGATTTTATTATCTAATGGGGAAAATAAACACATTTTTCAGACCATTACATTATAATCTAATAAGTGCCAAAATGAAGAGGTGTGTATGTTGCAATAAAACGGAAAGAAGAGAGAGTACTTGGCACTGTGCTGGGGTTGGAGGAGGTCGAGGGAAACTTTAATCCAATGTCACTTGGATTAATACTTCAAAGTGGGTGTTTCCAGGTGGTTGCATTTCAGAAGTGGAGCTCACATGTCTGATAGAGGGATCACCATGTGCAAAGAAATGGCAGGGTGAGAGCATGGGTCAAAATCGCGGAAGTTCAAATGGTTTGATATAAACAAGAGAGAGAAGAGACGGAACTGATAAAATAGGTAGGCCACAAACATTGAAAAAACTTGAATGCCTTTCTAAAGAGTTCATATTTACATTATAGACTGTAGGAGCCTATTGGATAATTCAAAAAAAAAGAAATGAGTTTTAGAAAGACTGCTATATTAGTTTTCTAGCGTTGTTGTAACAAAATACTCCCAATGTAGTGGCTTAAAATAACAGATATTTATTCTCTCACAATTCAGGCTGCCAGAACTCTGAAATCAAGGTGTTGTCAGAGTTAGGTTCCTTCTTGGAGGTTCAGAGGGCAAATGCCTCTCCCCCAGCTTCTTGAAGTTCCTTGACCATGTCAGCATAACTACAAACTCTACCTCTGCCAGCACATGGAGTTCTCCCTGTGTGTCTCTGGCTCTGTGTCCAAATTTCCCTCTTCTCATGAGGACACCAGTCACACTGGAGTAGGGCCTACCTCAATCCATTACTATCTTATTTTAACTTGATTGCATCTGCAAAGACCCTATTTTCAAATGTGGCCACATTCACAAGTAACAGGGATTGTATCTTTTGTTCAACCCACAACCACCACTATTGAGGCAGGAGAATAGGGTCTGGAGGCAGGGAATCTAAGGCCGATTCATGCTGACTTCCTAGAACTGAATCAAAAGGAAAACCTCACCTCTGCACATCCAAGTAACAAAAGGATCAGAGGCTACTTACTCCTTTACACTGTAGTAGCAGATGAAACATGAAAAGCATCTCTGGTTCCCTCCCACAACCAATCAGACTAGTTGTTGTTCACGTGTAACTTTGTAACTTCAGCTTATGATTGGTCACCTCCTGGTTGCAGGCCACTCCTTTATTTAACTCAGGGTATAACCAAGTAACCAATGGGAAACATCTAGAGGGTATTAAAACCCCAGAAACTTCTGTAACCAGTGCTCTTGAGCCACTCCCTTGAGCCATTCCCACTCTGTGAAGCATACTTGCATTTCAACAAATCTGTGCTTTCCTTGTATAGCAAACTACTGGATAAAAGAAGGGAAGGAAGGACTAGAGTCTGGTATACCAGTGAGGAAGCTATTGCAGTTGTCTGGATAAGAATTACACAGGGTATAATGAGAGTTTCAACTAAAACAAGAACCATAGGAATGCTAATATAGATATGTGGAGTTATAATCAAGAAGTCTTGATCATTTATTTAATGTGAAGAAAAAATAGAACAGTTATTGCTTCTGGGCGTACTGGTGCCAAAAACAAATATTTGCCTTATCAAGACCCATTTTTAAAAATATATTTACCCCCCATTATAATTGGGGTTTTCTATTAAAATCTCAATGAATCTCATGATTCTCACATCCCTTTATGTCACCCTTTTTTTTTTTTTGACACAGAGTTTCACTCTGTCACCCAGGATGGAGTGCAACGGCGTGATTTTGGTTCAGTAGAACCTCTGCCTCCCGGGTTCAAGTGATTCTCCTGCCTCAGCCTCCTGAGTAGCTGGGATTACAGGCATGCGCCACCCACACCTGGCTAATTTTTTGTATTTTTAATAGAGCTGGGGTTTCTCCACGTTGGTCAGGTTGGTCTCGAACTCTCAACCTCAGGTGATCTGCCCATCTCGGCCTCCCAAAGTGCTGAGATTACAGACGTGCACCACGGAGCCCAGCATATATCACCTTTCTTAAAAGGCACCCCTTCGCTTGAGTTATCTTTCACCTTTCCTGTCATATCTATAGTTTTTCACCCTGAATTAGATCTCCTAAAACATTGAAGTGCATAAAGTCACTTGGGAAATTTGTTAAAATTTACATTTTTGTCCCAGCTCCAAATATTCTAATTAATTCTAGAGTAGCAATCAGGAATTGGCCTTATAAACAAAATGCATATGGTCCCTAGTGACACTTGGAAAACCAGTCACATCCTTTAAGTATTAGAATGTGCCTCTCTCATTTTTCAAACGCATGTATTACTTTTTCAGTCAACATGAGGACACTGGGTAATATCGTTCATTTTAAGGAATTCAGTCAGTATCAATTCTGAGATACCATTCAGTTCTACTCTTCTTATCTACTACAATGCCCAATTATACTTCCCAAATTTAGTTGGTATAAAGTCCAACACTCTCAACCTTTCTCTTACCCCATCTTATTTAGTCTACATCATACACTTCAGGCTGTTTCAAATAATGTTCAGCAATTTGGCAATTTCAGGTCTTGTCATCATAATTTCCCCCAATGGCTTTCCTCAGACATCATCATTGTCCTGAAACATATTTATCATATTGCTCTTCTTCAATATTTAACATTTGCTGTAAACTGAATGATTTCTCCCATCCTTGCCCTCCATCACCCCACAGATATGTTGAAACCCCAACCCCATTATGATTGTACTTAAAAATAGGGCTTTATAAAAAAGATAGTTAAGGATATTGAGGACATGAGGGTGGAATTGTAATCTCATAGGATTGGTGTCCTTACAGGAAGAAAAGAGACCAGAGCACTTCTTTCTGCCAATTCTCATTCTCGCTCTCTCTCTCTCTCTCTCTCTCTCTCTCTCTCCTTCTCTCAATACATGCCCAGGAAAGGCCATGTGAAAACCTAGCAATCCAGACTGTAAGACTGTTGTATTTTGTTATGGTGGTCTGAGCTGACTAATACAGTATCTGATTTTCATTATCCTCATAGCTTTTGCAATCTTTCCCAGAATGATCCCATGGCCAGACCTGCTATTAACTTGCTTCTATCTAAATCTATAGTGTCATTGATAACCTTTGTTAAGCACTTGTGGAAGACACTACATTTTCCATGTATATAGGGTACATACACGCCTACAATCTAAATATGTATATAAATCTGTATATAAAATGTGTGTATAGGCCAGGCGCAGTGGCTCATGCCTGTAATCCCAACACCTTGAGGGGCCAAGGGTGGTCGGATCACTTGCAATCAGGAGTTCAAGACCAGCCTGGCCAACATGGTGAAACCCCGTCTCTACTAAATATATGAAAAATAGTTGGCCATGGTGGTATGTGCCATGCCTGTTGTTCCAGCTACTGAGGAAGCTTGAGAGAGAATCACTTGAACCTGGGAGGTGGAGGTTGCAGTGAGCTGAGATTGCACCACTGCACCCCAGCCTGGGCAACAGAACAAGACTCTGTCTCAAAAAAAAAAAAAGTGTATATAAAATGATTTGATAATTGCATAGGTACCATCTCAGTCTGTCAGGGCTGCTATGACAAAATACCTTAGACTTGGTAATATGTAAACAACAGAAATTTTTTTCTGGAGACTTGTAAGTCCAAACTCTAGGTGAGAGCAGATTCAGTGTCTACTGAGGGCCTCTACCTCATAGGTGGCACCTTCTATGTGTCCTCACATGGTAGAAGAGGTAAACAAGCTCCCTTGGGCCTCTTACATAAAGCCACTACTCACATTTAGGACGCCAGAGCCCTTACGACCTAATCACTTCCCAAAGCACCCCTCTTAATACTACCACACTGGGGATTAAACTTCAACAAATGAATTTTGTGGGGACACAAATTTAGATCATAATATGTACCCATTGACATATAAAACTGATGAATTACTAAACCTCAACAAATAAAAGCAACTATTGCTCTTACTACTAGATAACTTTCATGTTTTGTCTTCCTTTTTTTTTCCTTCACAACAAACCTGCAGGGAGATTTCACGATATTACAGACATGAAAACTGAGAATCATACTTTCCCCAGGTTGAAATTCCTCCTGGAGTCAGTATCTGAGAACACAGATCTGTCTGCTTCCAAATTCATTTCTTTTAGTCCAGTAGATTATTTATCTTCCACAGTTAAGAGACAATCATCTAAATCCCAGTGCTCATTATCTAGCATGAGTGCCATGCAAACACAAGTTCTTATTCATTCTGAGATGAAAAATATTATTGCCAATAAAATACTGATTGGCCAGCAATGGTTTCTGAAAATTTAATTGCAGAAACAAAACAATGGAGCATTCCTATCACTCAGTTGTATATTTACAAAATCCCCTAGTCTCCTATAGCTATGCTAATACAGACATGTAATTAGTTTATTGTTACAAATAAAAACATCAATGAGTTTCATGTTTTACAACAATATGTGTTTTGATACACTAATGTTGAATTCCTTTTGCTGTTTGACAATGACTTTAAAGTTGACTGATAACTGGCTTCAAGCATTACATGAACCTGTTAAAACTGGCATTTAAAGAACAGATTTATTGTTTGCTGATGAGATATTTCCTTTTATATGAGTGTAGTACCCAGTTGTTCATTTTTGACTTTTTGTCTAAGGTCAAATGCAGGATCAATTTAAAATTTTATAAGACGCTGTCTAAAACTCTTTCCTACTGTAGCCATGACAATCTATAAGGCTGCTTCCATCTCTCGTTTCAATATGTGAAAGTTCTATTAGAATTTGAGGTGACAAATTGCTTGCAGAATGAAGCTGAAAAAAACAAATTAGAGAACTCCACAGCAGTGTTGTTAGGGCATTCTCCCTACCTATCAAATGGCAGAGTTTAAAATCAATTGGATTATATAAAATGCATTTTTCAGCTCCAGCTCGTGTTTCTCCTTTTTATGAAAAATAAGAAAATTGAATGCAGTATGGGTATGAAACAAGGCTAGAAATCAAAAATTGTTAAAGCATTGAAGAACTGAAAACCTCATCTTTAAGATCTAACATTTCAGAAATTTCTTAGTGCTGTAGGTTCTGTGACTGTTAAAATGTATGGAAAATGCCTCCCTTTTATAAATGGGATGAAAATTTATGAAAAAAAATGTGAGTCATATTTTCCAGTACACAAAGTAGGTACTATTATGACTAACGTACTTTTCACAGCAGCATTAACTCTTTGTAAGTAAAAGGTTTCCCTTTTTTATTTCTTTCACTCTCTTACTTTCTAAAGCCTAAGTTTCTGATTTTCTACTCTTTTTGCTCCTCCTACTTACTCATCTCACCCTGTTGTTGCCTTCGATAGCATGCAAAGCTTCAGCTCTAAAATCCTTACAGATTATCCACACCACTCCAACTCTAACTCTCCACTTTATTATTAGTCTCACTTCTCTTATTACCTGCTGTTCATGATTTCCTGGACTCTTTATATTATGTGAAATTCAACACATCTAAAACCAACATTATTATGTTTTACAAGATTAGTACTTCCTCCAAGAGATCAAATGTTAGTCCACTGTACCATTATGTTTCCAGTCTTCCAGTAATACCTGGGAGTCATACTTGACTCTCTAATTTAAAAAAAAATTATTGGTACATATTGTACACATTTATGGGGTACACGTGATATTTTGTTGCATGCATAGAATATGTAATGATCAAGTTAGGGTATTTAGGGTATCCATCATCTCAAGCATTTATCATTTCTATGTGTGGGGAACACTTCAAGTCCTCTCTTCTAGCTACTTCGAAATATACAATACATTGTTGTTAACTATAGTCATTCTACTCTACTGTCAAACATTAGAACATATTCCTTTTATCCAAGTGTACAGTGGTTAATGTTCTATCTAACTGTATCTTATCTAACTGTATGAAGAGAAGTTGGCTAATGTTCTAACTGTATGTCTCACAATTAGACCTGTATGGTGGTTAATGTTCTATCTAACTGTATGTTAACTAATTGAATGAAGAGAGGTTAGCTAATGTTCGAACTAACATATAGTTCTATCTACTTTCTAGTATGTATCTAGTATATATACCTTCTATCTAACTGTATGTTACCTAACTGTATGAAGAGAGGTTGGCTGATGTTCTAGCATACATACAGTTCTATTTTCTAGTATGTATCTAACACACCTTCTATCTACATGTATGGTGGTTATGTTCTATCTAACTGTATGTTATATAACTGTATGAAGAGAGGTTTGCTAGTGTTCTAATTAACATACAGTTAGATAGAGGTCAGAACTCCTGAGGTCAGAAGTTCAAGACCAGCCTAGCCAACATGGTAAAACCCTGTCTCTAGTAAAAATACGACACAAATTAGACAGGCATGTGGCAGGCACCTGTAATCCCAGCTACTCAGGAGGCTGAAGCAGGAGAATCACTTGAACACAAGAGGCAGAGGTTGCAGTGAGCCAAGATGGAGCCACTACACTTCAGCCTGGGTGACAGCAAGTTCTAACATGCAGTTAGATAGAATATTAGCCAACCTCTTTTCATTCCCCCACCCCCCAATACATCCACATCCTTTCAAGCCTCTGCTATCATTCTACTCTTTACCACCCATGAGATCAACTTTTTAAAAATTCCCCTTCTACATTAATTATTTACTAAGCTTCATTGATTTTTATAGTGTAAAGTCCTTCTCTCATTCTTTCATTTTCAATATCACTAGCATTTTCCAAAGTTTCAACATCTCTTATACAGATTATTGTTGTCATTGTTCTTTTACACTTTGGTTTTACCACTCTGACCTACCCTACATATTAATTATATCTTTACTTTGCTGGAAAATGTTACCTTGTTCCAATTGCTCTCTTGCTGCAAAGTCATTAATGTCAATTTACTTCCTGATGATAAAGCTTATACTATTAATACTTGACCTACAAGTCTGTTAAAACGTCATTTCCTAGTTTTCTTTCCAACCTTGTGTTTCACTACTTCCCTACATCATTCTGTTAGTTGATCTATTATTTACTGGACATATGTTATAAAGCGACTACTGCATTTGTGTTATTTCCACTTACTTGAATTATTTTTTCTTATTTTCCATAAGGCCCCAGCTCCTGCAATCCTCCATAATGACCTATCTCCAGCCCCTCTGTGAATGACTCCTTATTTTTAACTTCTAAACCACTTTACCATCTGTCATATGTCTTCAGCATATGGAAGATCAATAACAATTTATATAAGCTTCTATCTTTCCATGTGTGTTGTAATGTTCTCGAGAAAATGCCTTTTTCCCCATGATTATCTAACATAGTGTTCCATATTCTGCATATAGTAATCTTAATAAATATTTTCTTGGTGTTGTTGAAGGTGATGATAAGGATAATGCTGACTAAGCTATCATTAGAAACAATTTTATGGTAAATAGTCTCGGGTCCCTTCCCTGCTCATCCCTCACATTTGGCCCCAACCTGAGTTGACCTTGGCATCACTTAAGATTTAAATAATCAGAAGAAAGAAGGGAGATATTATTAGAAAATAAACCAGCATATGAAAAGGGAAGGGGGTACAGACAGTGATTGGCAAATGGAAAATCAGCGTGCTGTGAGTGGAGAATATTGTTCACTTAGAAGTCTGAACAGATTAGAACTGAGTAATGAATATACCAAATGTAATGGCTCAAGATTGGAAACAACCCAAATGTTCATCAGGTAGATAAAATAATTACATATTCATGCAATGGAACACTACATAGCCATGTCAAAGAATGAACATAACAATAAACACAACATAAATAAATCTTATAGACAAAATTAATACATATTGTGTGGTTCCATTTATGCTAAATTCAAAGATAAGCATGATTAAGTGGGAGAATCACCTGAGGCCAGGAGTTCGAGACCAGCCTGGCCAACATGGTGAAATCCTGTCTCTACTAAAAATACAAACCAAATTAGCCAGGCATGTGGCAGGCGCCTGTAATCCCAGCTACTTGGGAGGCTGAGGCAGGAGAATCACTTGAACCTGGGAGGCAGAGGTTGCAGTGAGCTGAGATGGAGCCATTCCACTTCAGCCTGGGTGACAGAGCAAGACTCCATCTCAAATAAATAAATTAATTATTTAAAATAAGATAAATAAGCAAGTTTAATCTATCATTGGAAGAAAAAAAGATTGTTACCATTAGGGGCATTGACTGGTAGAAGGCATGAAAAACCTTCTTATATGCTGGAAATGTCCTATATTTTTATCTACATAATACACAAGTGTAGAAACATTGAGCTATACACTTAATATTTTTTGTTTTTACTGTTGATTTTATCTTAATAAAGAAGCAAAAGAAAAAAGAGAAGGTAATAAGAAATTAAATTATATATCAGTAAAATATTATTGCCATTTCTGGTTATTTTAAACAGAATTCAAACATTTTCAGCAAAACCATAACTTCAAGTATAGCTCTTTTGTAGACTACATACACTCAAATGAATGTAAGAATAAAAAATCTGGAGACAGCAGATGCTGGAGAGGATGTGGAGAAATAGGAACACTTTTGCACTGTTGGTGGGAGTGTAAATTAGTTCAACCATTGTGGAATATAGTGTGGTGATTCCTCAAGGATCTAGAACTAGAAATACCATTTGACCCAGCAATCCCATTATTGGGTATATACTCAAAGGATTATAAATCATTCTATTATAAAGACCCATGCACACGTATGTTCATTGCAGCACTGTTTACAATAGCAAAGATCTGGAACCAACCCAAATGCCCATTGATGATAGACTGGACAAGGAAAAGGAGTGAATAAAACATTGATAACTTAAACGTAAGTTTCTTTTTCTTTCTCTCTTTCTCTCTTTCTTTCTTTCAGAAGGAGAACTCTCACTCTCTCACCCAGGCTGGAGTGCAGTGGCACAATCTCAGCTCACTGTGACCTCCGCCTCCCGGGTTCAAGCAATTCTCCTGCCTCAGCCTCCCGAGTAGCTGGGATTACAGGTTCACGCCACCACGCCTGACTAATTTTTGTATTTTTGGTAGAGACAGGGTTTCACCACGTTGGTCAGGCTGGTCTCAAGCTCCTGACCTCGTGCTCCGCTCGCCTCAGCCTCCCAAAGTTCTGGGATTACAGGTGTGAGCCACTGCACCCAGCCTCATTCACTCCTTTTAAAATGAGACTGACTTCTAGCTTAACATTCACTATAGCATAATACTATTGAAAAAAAAGAAGTAAAAAATTCCAATACGCTAATTATAATGGAACTTAAGGTATGCAATTCAATATTAAAAATTCAGACTCTATACCTGATTTATGCCTGAGAAGATTCAAGAGAAGCTAAGGTTTGACCCAAACCTACCCAATATAATGCTTAGTTTGAAGAGATCACTAACAGAATAAAATACCATACAAAATAAGAGTTATATGCAAAAACAAAAAAAGCAGTAAAAGAAAGTCCCAAAATCCAAGAAAGTCTTTGGGTAAGAAACATTTGATAACCCATGCTTAGTTTTTTTACTTCTTGACTTATTCTTTGCTGAAATTCAGCTACACTTAAGGGGATGGTGTTGGAGAGTTTCTTTCCATATCTATCTTAAGGATCTTTAATTTCAGTCGAGAAGCTCTGAGGCTTCTCTAATATTTATTTATCTTTATAGGTCCATAATTGAATGCATAATGCCACATTTCTTTTCATTTGAAAAAATGTGCCTGATGAGTTTTACTGCTTCACTTCAGTAGAACCATGCATGCAGGTCTCAGACAAGTGCCTTGTGATCTTCCTTCAGCAACTGGGGGATGCAATAATCTCCCTGATCTAGGACAATACTGATTTCATATTTACTACTGGGTGTGGTGTTATTTTCGATCTGCATATATATGGATATAATATGTATATTATATATTATATTATATATATTATACTACATGTATTGAGATCAGCCTTCGAAAGACAGTGAGACCTCATCTCTACAAAAAATAAACAAAATTAGCCTGGTGTGGTGGCACAAGCCTGTAGTGTCAGCTACTTGAAATACTGAGACAGAACTGGGCTTGGTGGCTCACGCCTGTAATCCCAGCACTTTGGGAGGCTGAGGTGGGTGGATCGTGAGGTCAGGAGTTCAAGACCAGCCTGGCCAAGATGGTGAAACCCCATCTGTACTAAAAATACAAAAAAATTAGCCAGGCATGTTGTCGGGTGCCTATAATCCCAGGTACTCAGGAGGCTGAGGCAGAGAATTGCTTGAACCCGGAAGGTGGGGGTTGCAGTGAGCCAAGATCGTGCCACTGCACTCCAGCCTAGGCGATAGAGCAAGACTCTGTCTCAAAAAATATTTAAAAATTAAAAAAAAAAAATACTGAGACAGGAGGATTGCTTGGGGCTAGGAGGTTTTATATATATAATATATAATATAAATAAATATTAACATTATAAAAGTAATAGTATATAACTATGTAATAATATAAACAATAGACATAGACAATAATATATGTTATTAATAATGTTATAAATATGTTAATAATATATAATATTTGATATGTATAATTATATAGCAATTGATGTTATGATATGCAATATCATGTATATTATATGTGCATATGTGTATATAATATATACAATGGTATACATATAAATATGTATTATATAATTTTTTTGGTCCACCGTTCCTGGCTCATAACTCCCATAACCCATTATAGTATTTTGTTATCATGTTGGGCATGTTAGGCCTCAGGGTAAGGGCTCTGACCTCTGGCTCTCCTTTCACAGGAGTCTCATCTTTCCCGCCTACCTGATTGTGAGTCTTAAGACCCTCTCAGAGCAGTCCCGCCCTATACACTAGGGGAAGGGGAGAAATGCTGACATCCTTAAATTTCCATAAAAACCCAAGAGTACCAGGTTCAGGAGCTTCCAAACAGGTGAACTCATGGAGCTTCCTGGAGGGTCATGCACCCAGGGAGGGCATAGAAGCTCCCTGCCTCTTTTCCCATGCTTTGCCTTATGCATCTATTTATCTGTATCCTTTGTAATATCCTTTATAATAAACCAGAAAACATAATATAATAGTTAATTTCCCTGAGTTTTGTGAGCTCCTCCCAAAAATTAATCAAATTCGAAGAGGGGGTTGTGGGAATCCCAGTTTGAAGCTGATGGGTCAGAAGTTTCAGAGGCTGAAACTTTACAACAGGTGTTTGGGATCGGGGGCCGTCTTGGGGACTGAGGCCTCACCCTGTGGGATCTGACACTATCTCTGGGTAGACAGTGTGGAATTTAATTGGAGAATCCCAGCTGATGTCCACTGCTTGGTATGTGGGGAAAATCCTCATGTTTGGTCACGGAAGTCTTCTGTTTGATGATGGTTGTAGTGATGGTATGAGAGTAGAGGAAAAACACAATTTGGGAGTTTTTTTGAAACACTGGGTATTTTTGAAAATAAAGTGTGTAACAGCTTTTGCTAATAGATGGGCTTCCTTCAACAGAATACAGATATAATAAATAAATAAATAAATGGGCTCCCATGGAGATAAGGCTAAAATCACAGTAACAGAGTTCAGTTGTAATAAATAGCAATGAATACAGAAGAGGCCTAAGCTTGTTGAGTCAAATGACAGCTTCCAAACTCTGCGTCAATATGACAAGCTAACTAAGATTTTGTTATCTTTTGGACACCTGATTTTAGGCATGATGAGCGAAGAAAATAATAATTTTCAATTTTATTATCTCATTTTATTTTAAAAGAGAGATGATTATAGCAAACCCCATTACTTATTATTGTGAAAGGAAAATAAATTTCAGGACCCCCAAAATCACTAAGCCAAGGAAAAAGTCAGGCTGGGAACTATGTCAGACAATCCTGCCTCCCATTTTATTCCTAAATAAGATAGCTACAAAGATAAAAATCTACATACCTCCCTCACAATTTGCCCACAAGAAAGGACGGAGAGAACTCAGTCATCCCTCTGAGGCTCGCCTGAGACAAATGCTTATCTGATTGCTTTCGCTGCCCTGTTGTTTGTGTAAAAATGCAGATTCATCGAGCCAGACTAAATTGTGTATTCAGTGGACCACTGATCAAGGACTCAAAAGAACGCAACCTGTTGTCTCTTACCTACTTATGACCTGGAAGCACCACGCCACTAAGTTGTCCCACCTTACTGGATGGAACCAATGTACATCTTACAAATATTGATTGATGTCTCATGTCTCCCTAAAATGTGTAAACAGCAAGCTGTACCTTGACTATCTCAGGCATATGTCCTCATGACCTCGTGAGGCTCTGTCACAGGTGTGTCCTTAACCTTGACAAAATAAACTTTCTAAATTGATTGGGACCTCTTTCAGATACCTTCTGGTTTACATGATCTAACTTCAACAATTTTCAATAATTGTCATCCATGATCAATATTGACATAAGAAATAGGAAAAGGGAGCTCTTCTTCCAGAAGCATTCTGTGATGGAAAGAGCCCCGGATAAGACTTGGAAAGATTTAGATTCTATTTTGCCCGTCTTGGGGGAAAAAGAATTTTAATACTAGTGAAGATTACAATAATTAAGATAGTCACAATGAAAATATGATAAGCTGGTCTGCGGCAGTGGCTCACGCCTGTAATCCCAGCACTTTGGGATGCCAAGCCTGTCTCAAAAACAAGAGGAAAAGAAAAGAAAATATGACAAATTGATCCAAAAAAATTAGACACTAGGAAATGGAAAGAATGATCATGGATGATCATCAATCCCTAGAAGTTGTTTTCTCTGGCCCAGGATTCAATTTTGTTCGATACTGTAAAAGTAATTGCTGATGGCAAAGAAAATTTTCAGCTGCAACAATAACATGAACACTGTCTTTACTTTTGGTTTTATGAGTCCTTGACTGGGAAAAGTCGAATTGTACTTTTTTCAAGACTGCTGCAGGTTCTAATTTCAAAAGGTTATGGTGGATGTGAGAAATACAAAAAGGGAGCTCTTCTCCTTCCAGAAGCATTCTGTGATGTGGGCATAGGATAAGACTTGGAAAGATTTAGGTTCTCTTCCCTGCTCTGCTGACAAGAGGCTGTGACCATTCACAGAATAAGACTAAAACTGACTTTGCAAAATGGTAACTAAGGAAATTATGACAATGAAAGATATCTGACCTAATCAACTCCATTTTGCTTCTCACCTCTAAAACGCCCTCGTTCATTCTTACCCATAGGCTGAACCAGATTTGGAAAGGAGTTTAGTTTACAGTTTAAATAACAATAGCCCTTACCAAAAGCTAGACTGTTCTTGTAAAATGAATGAAAGGCCACCAGCCACCCAAGTTAGAATGAGAGGAGCTGGGATTTTAAATATGACCAGCCATTATTCTGGAGGTCATAAGATTCACAACTTCCACAACTACTCTTAAAGGTAACATCACTATTGTGAACCTAAGATCTGCCTTTTGAGATGTCTTTTCGGGTTTTTGCATTTCTAACAACTGGATGGCCCCACCTGGACCTGCCAACCAGTTCTGTGGCCCCCCACCCAGGAGCTGAGTCAGCATAAGAACAGCTTCGACTCCCTGTGATTTCATCCCTGAGCTAATCAATCAACATTCCTGATTCACTGCCTCCTACTCCCCACCAAAGTATCTTTAAAAACTGATCTCAGGCTGGGCATGGTGGCTCAAGCCTGTAACCCCAGCACTTTGGGACGCCGAGGCCGGTGGATCACAAGGTCAGGAGTTCGATACTAAGCCTAGCCTGGCCAATAGGTGAAACCCCCATCTCTACTAAAAATTAAAAAATTAGCTGGGCATGGTTGTGCTTGCCTGTAGTCCCAGCTACTCGGGAAGCTGAGGCAGGAGAATCGCTTGAACCTGGGAGGCAGAGGTGGCTGTGAGCTGAGATTGCGCCACTGCACTCCACCTGGCAACAAAGCGAGACTCCATCTCAAAAAAAAAAACCTCTGATCTCCAAGTTTTTGGATGACTGATTTGCATAATAATAAAACTCTGGTCTCCTGCACAACCAGCTCTGCGTGAATTACTTTTTTTTTTTAGACAGAGTCTCACTCTGTCCCACCTGGCTGGAGTGCAGTGGGACGATCTTGGCTTACTGCAACCTCCACCTCCCAGCTTCAAGCGATCCTCCTACCTCGGTTTCCTGAATAGCTGGGACTGCAGGCATGCACCACCATGCCCATCTAATTTTTTTTTGTATTTTTAGTAGAGATGGGTTTCACCATGTTGGCCAGGCTGTCTCAAACTCCTGACCTCAGGTTATCTGCTGCCTTGGCCCCTCAAAGTGTTTGGATTACAAGTGTGTGTTACCCCACTGGCCAAACTACTCTTTCTCTATTGCAATTCTCCTGTCTTCATAAATCAGCTCTGTCTAGGCAGAGGGCAAGGTGAATCTATTGGGTGGTTACAAGAGGCCACTAACAGAATAAAGCACCATATTAAATAAGAACTAAAAACAACGTTAGGCACGCTCTGAATGAAGAGGCCACCTCCACAGGCTTTGTGTGAGCAACAAGGCTGTTTATTCACCCGGGTGCAGGCAGGCTGAGTCCAAAATGAGAGTCAGCTGAGGGCTGACTTCCTTCTTTCCTTCTTTCCTTCCTCCCTCCCTCCTTTCTTCCCTCTCTCCCTCTGTTTCTCTCTCTCTTTCTCCTTTCTTTCTACTTATTCACCACTTCTGTAACACGACATATTCTCTTTTTTGAAACAGCGTCTCACTCTGTTACCCAGGCTGTAGTGCAGTGGTGCCATCTCGGGTAACTGCAACCTCTGCCTCCCATGCTCAAGTGATTCTCGTGCCTCAGCCTTTTGAATAGCTGGGACTACAGGCATGGACCACTGCACCCAGCATTTTTTTTTTTTTTTGAGACGGAGTTTTGCTCTTGTTACCCAGGCTGGAGTGCAATGGTGCAATCTCTGCTCACTGCAACCTCTGCCTCCTGGGTTCAAGCAGTTCTCCTGCCTCAGCCTCCTGAATAGCTGGAACTACAGGCGTGCACCACCATGCCCAGCTAATTTTTGTATTTTTAGTAGAGACAGGGTTTCACCATGTTGACCAGGATGGTCTCAATCCCTTGATCTCGTGATCCACCCGCCTCAGCTTCCCAAAGTGCTGGGATTATAGGCATGAGCCACTGCGCCCAGCCACACCCAGCTATTTTTGCATTTTTAGTAGAGACGGAGTTTGGCTATGTTGGCCAGGCTGGTCTCTAATTTCTGACCTCTAATGATTCTCCTGCCTCAGCCTCCCAAAGTGCTGGGATTACAGGTGTGAGCCACTGTGCCCAGCAGAGCCAGTTTCTATAATAAATTTCTGCATTAAAAAGTGAGGGATGAGCCTGTGCAACACAGGGAGACCCTGTGTTTACGATAATTTTTTTTTAATTAGCTGGGTATGGTGGCACGTGCCTGTGGTCCCAGCTACTTGGAAAGCTGAGGCAGAAAGTCCTTTAAGCCTGGGAGGTCGAGGCTATATGAGCTCTGATGGTGCCACTACACTCCAGCCTGGGCGACAAAGGGAGGCACCTGCCTAAAAAAAAAACGTTAAAGATGTTTACTAAAGTGTTTACAAAGGAAATTACATGATGTCCTAGACTTTCTTTTAAAATTTTCAGGAAAAGGAAGCAAGAAGGAAGAAAAGAAAAAGGAAGGGGAAGAGAAGGAAGGAGGTAAAAAGAAAAAAAAGAAGGGTATAAACATAGGTGGAAGGGATAGATGAAGCAAGATTGATAGAATGTTCATTTTTGTTGAAATTGGGTAATTGGCACATGGAGATTCATTATAACATTTCTTTACACTTTTGTGTATGTCTTGGAATTTTCCATAATTATGTGTATGGAAAATTCCATAATTTTCCATAATTATATATGTATATATATATAGTTTCTTTTTGAGACAGAGTCTCACTCTGTTGCCCAGGCTGTAGTGCAGTGGCACAATCTCAGCTCACTGAAACCTCTTCCTCCCAGGTTCAAGCAATTCTCCTCCCTCAGCCTCCCAAGTAGCTGGGATTACAGGCACCTGCCACTGCGCCCAGCTAATTTTGTATTTTTAGTAGAAATGGGGTTTTACCATCTTGGTCAGGCTAGTCCTGAACTCCTGACCTCGTGATCCACCCGCCTCAGCCTCTCAAAGTGCTAGCATTACAGGTGTGAGCTACCGCACCCGGCCAATTAAATATATTTTTTAATGTCTGCTTTGGTGCATTCTCGGGCATATGCTATTGATGTCAGTCAGCCTGCTTCTTGAAACTTATAGGCTGAGAATTTTTCATTCTATTTTAAATCAAACCAAATACAGTAGTAGCACTTAAAGAACACTTGCAGCCACGATTTAGGTTAGGCTTATGCCAGCATTGTTTTCCTGTCAAAATTCACTATTGGTGAAGGACTGTTTGTTTTCTACTTCTTCACCATTTCTGTAACACAACATTTTCTACCTCTTGGAATTCTGTGCCTTATAAAATGCTATTTATAAATTAAACACTGCATGAATCCTCAAGGCTAGCCACTTAGAATACAAATGAAACAGAGTAGTTTTTGTACCTCCAGAACGTCCATGAAAGTCCATTTCATTCTGAGAACATGCTCATGGACTTCTAGGTGAAAAGGCCTGGTGGAAATTCTAAGCTTTACTAGTTAAGGTTGACAAATGTGTCAACTCAAAGTCCTAGCACTGGGCAGATATGAATTATGTGGCTGTCTCCAACATCGTACCTAGCTGGATAATTTGACTTTGTTCAACAACAAATTTTAGTGTTATCAAGGGTGTCTGCCCACATGAGCAAAAGCTAATGAACAGTAGTGGGCAGGTAGGCACTCAAATGTAAAAACAAAACAGTAGTTGGTAGAGCTGTGACATCTTTGTGCCCATGTTAGATATCTCTCAGAATTCACTCTCCTGACAAAAACTTCTTGGTGGGATTTTAATACGTAGAAAGCAAACATCAAATAGCAATTTAACTTGAGATCTGAACTTGATTAAAAAAATATTAGCCAAATATTTGTACATAAATTTGCTGTTAGGGTAAGTTCTTAGCAGAATTCTAAACATTCCAGAGCTACTGTTAAATGATGAGTAGACCAAAATATGGTTGATTTTTTTCAAAATTGAAATAAAATTATTAAAGATTTTTTGTTTTGAGACGGAGTTCCACTCTTGCTGTCCAGGCTGGAGTGCAATGGCGCGATCTTGGCTCACTACAACCTCTGCCTCCCAGGTTCAAGTGATTCTCCTGCCTCAGCCTCCCGAGTAGCTGGGATTACATGCATGCACCACCATGCCTGGCTAATTTTGTATTTTTAGTAAAGATGGGGTTTCACCATGTTAGTCAGGCTGGTCTTGAGCTGCTGACCTCATGATCCGCCCTCCTCATCCTCCCAAGGTACTGGGATTACGGGGGTGAGCTGCCGCACCTGACCTAAAGATCTTTAATGATATTGCCAATGATGTATCTTTAAGCATCCATTTTCCTTTGGATAGAGTACAAGCACAGGAAAATTGAGGTAAGCCACAGAGGGGCCACAATTGGTTCTTGAAACCAATCCCAACAATTAACATACATTGAAATATATTACTCAAAACAGCTGGCATTTAGTTTCCAATATACTTTTATATAGAAATGTAAGGTAAGTGCGGAATATGCATATACGTAAATCAATACATTTTTATAAAGTGATCACAACTGTGTACCCACCATCCAGATCAGAAAACAAAACTGCCCAGCAACTGTACACCAAGCAGTCACTACCCCCTCATCTCCACTCTAAGCCTTATCCTGTGCTCTATCAAATTTATTTTGCCACTTTTAAACCTTATATAAATGGAATAATGCAATATGATATTTTTATATCTACCTTCTTTAAGTCAACATTATAAAATTCATCTATGTTGTTGCAATTGCTTTTATTTTCATTGCTGAATAGTATTTCACTGTATGGCTGTCACATAGTTTATCCAGTCTCCTGTTGATGAACATTTGAGTTGTTTTCAGTTTGGGGAATTATAAATAGGCCTGTTACAATTGATTTAATTTTAGGTTTTTTTAGAGAAAGGGTCTCACTCTGTTGCCCAGGCCTGAGTGCAGTGGTGTCTTCACAGCTCACTGTAGCCTCAAACTCCCAGGCTCAAGCATTCTCCCACCCCTCCTCCCATGTAGCATGGGATTACAGGCATGGGCCAATGCTCCCAGCTTTTGTTATGAAACTCTTGTGCTATCTTTCGGTGCACATATGGATGCATTTCTGTTAAGTATATGTAGATGGCACTTGTTTTAATAATACCTGAGATTTATAGTTCAGGGACCATATTTTCTTTATCTCTGTGGTCCCAGGACCTATCAGTGCCTGGTACTTAGTAGATACTCAATAAATCTTTGCTAAATGAATAAACGAATGGATAATTTTTTAGCACAAGTGTTTTTCCTACAGAACTTAATGCCACACCATTCACATTAGTACATTTTGGGATGTCACTGAAATCTTTCTGTTTATACACATGTCAATTTTCCTTTCCAGTAGGTTTTATCATAGAGGTTTTCTGTATTAGGTATCTGCATGTTGTAACTGAAAAGATTGATGCTCTGCAGGCCTCTCAAACAACAGCATGCATATTAAGACTGCCCTCTGCCTGCTACTGTTTACAGCTTGCCTTTTTGCTTTTTGAACTGCCTGACACTTTTGCTCAAAGAGTTATTTATCACTGATGGTGCATTCTGCAGTTATCTGCTATTCTTTTTCCAGTATACCATAACGAGGCTTTCTTGAGTTATCGCTGGTTATAATATAACTGTCACAAGTTGGTTACATAAACTTAAAAAAATGAACTTTAAACTATAAAGTTTTTGACTTTTATCTTTTTGCAATGTAGGCGTGGGACAAAAAAGAGCACTTTTTGAGGCTATATTTACATGAAACGGGAAATGCTACGGCATATGCTGCAGGTGCTGATACATAGTCAAAAAATGGCCGACAATATTAGTGTCTTACCTTATTTTACTCTCTCTAGTTCAGAAAATGTTAATTTTTCATTGTGGGTGGCATTCATTAATATAATGAGAAGATGGTGGAATCTGACAAAAAAAAAAAACACAAGCTCTTTATGAAGCTATGAACACAAGAGCCGGGCACAATGACTTACTCCTGTAATCCCAACACTTAGGAAGACCGACACCGGAGGATCATTTCAGGCCAGAAGTTTGAGACTAGCCTGAGCAATATAAGACCCTGAGGCTGGGCGAGGTGGCTCACGCCTGGAATCCCAGCACTTTGGGAGGCCAAGGTGGGCGGATCACGAGGTCAAGCGATCAAGACCATCCTGGCCAACATAGTGAAATCTCGTCTCTACTAAAATACAAAAATTAGCTGGGTGTGGTGTGGCGCACCTGTAGTCCCAGCTACTCGGGAGGCTGAGGCAGGAGAATTGTTTGAACCCAGGAGGCGGAGGTCACAGTGAGCTGAGATTGCGCCACTGCACTCCAGCCTGGTGCCTGGTGACAGAGCAAGACTCTGTCAAAAAAAAAAAAAAAAAAAAAAACCATCCTGTCTCTCCAAAAATTAAAAAAAATTAGCTAGGTGTTGGGGCGCATGCCTGTAGTCCTAGCTGCTCAGGAGGCTAAGGTGGAAGGATTGCTTGAGCCCAGGAAGTTGAGGCTGCAGTGAGCCAAGATCACATCACTGTACTCCAGCCTGGGCTACTAGCAAGACCCCCATCTTAAAAAAAAAAAAAAAAAAAAAAACCAACCAAATAAAAAAACAGTGACAAAATGCCTAGCCAGGTAGTCTTCAAGAGTGTTTCAGGACTCAGGATGATGTGACTTCTCACATTAGTGATCATCTAGAGCGGGAGACCCAACAGAGTCAGTAGCTCAAAATAATTTGCTCTAAAAAGTTTAAAATGAAAGATAACATATGATTCACTACACAGTTTGGTTGGAAATAAAATATCTTCATGAAGAGACTGCCTTAGTGATATCAACCCAAAAGCCTTCCAGAGAGGAAACATCTCAAACAGACAGTCACTTCTAATGGCATGTCCAATTAACTTAGAAATATCCTTGATATTTTTCCACTGGGAAGAAAGACTTTGGGTGACAGCATTTTTATATTGCTGTTGTTTGGGGTCGTGGAATTTCTTTTCTTCTCCGTTTTTAAGCCTTTAAGCAAAAAGAAATGGCCTTGAACCTAAGCCCTGGAGTTTTATACCTCCTTACACACATGTAGCTACTTTCTGGGTTATTGCACTTGTAGGTTCCTTTTTTTTCCTTCTTCCCAAAGTCATTTTGATATCTCGTCATTTAAAAACGACTGTTCCTAAAGGCTTCTTCCAGTTGTCTTTTAGATGACTGATTACAATCAGAAGAAGAAAAAGTAAAATAAACTTTACAGGGGAAAAATCCAAACCATTTAAATCAGTGCCATAAAACTATTTTAGAAAACTAGCTTTCTATATTTTAATGCTTTCCATGTCTGAGGCATTTCTCCAGACTTTGGTGCTATAATTGTAACACCATCTTGACACTTCTACTTTTAAGCCACAAAGTTTTGTCTTTTCCTTTTTCAAAGAAAAAAAAAGTTGGAGCCAAGTGACCACTATGCATACTCATGACTCAGGTAATGGAGGCGCAGAGAAAGGTATACACTAAGCAAGCAGATCTATGGCCTGTGTTTGCTGATGACCCATGGAGTGGAGAAGGTGGCCAGGGCACTGAAGAAAGAAGGAGAATGGCTGGTTTGGACCTATTCTGACGGGTAACTGGGGACACTGCCTGCAGGAAGATTCCTTTGTGGAATTCAGAAAAACGGGCCCCTGCAGGCACAGAAATTGACCCTTTAGCTCTGTTAGAAAAAAAGTTATTCCCCACCCCCCTACCCCTGTTAATGCAAGAGGATCTTAGCCTAGATATCAGCCTTTGCTCCAGCCCTGAGTCTGGTGCTCTGTGCAGGACACAACCCCTAAGATCACAGGTGGCAATCATGCCTGAATGGCAGGCTTGTAATTGACCACTCCTTTGGCTGTCCCACCCCAAAAGGGGCATTTGTCTAGTTCATGTCTGAACCATCCATAAATGACCTTCCCTAGTCAGCCTCGTTGTGACAGGACTTTTGAGGTTTAAGCAGCTTTCTTTTTTTTTTTTCTTTTTGAGATGGAGTTTCACTCTTGTTGCCCAGGCTGGAGTGCAATGGTGTGATCTTAGTTCACTGCAACCTCCACCTCCTGGGTTCACATGATTCTTCTGCCTCAACCTCCTGAGTAGCTGGGATTACACGTGCCACGATACCGAGCTATTTATTTTTATTTTTTATTTTTACTAGAGACCAGGTTTCATCAGTTGGCCAGGCTGGTCTCGAACTCCTGACCTCAAGTGATCCACCTGCCTTGGCTTCTTAAAGTGCTGGGATTAGGCGTGAGCCACCTCGCCTGGTGCATAAGCAGCTTTCTATGCACATAGTTTGGGATTATTGAAGAAGGGGGCAGGGAGAGATGAAAATAAACAGGCTCATCTTAAGACCTTTAAAAAAAAAAAGGCAGTCAAAAAAAAAAAAGAGCTGTAGTAGGTAGAGCTGGGAAAATTATTTACCATAGATAGAAAAAAGATTAGCCAGACATGGTGGTGGGCACCTGTAGTTCCAGCTACTCGGGAGGCTGAGGCAGAAAAATTTGCTTGAACCCAGAGGTGGAGGTTGCAGTGAGCCGAGATCATGCCATTGCACTTCAGCCTAAGCAACACAGCGAGACTCTGTCTCAAAAAAAAAAAAAGAAAGAAAAAAAGGAAAAACGTATTTACTAAATGCTTCTCACCTGCCAGGTATAGGTAAATGCTATTTATTTATTTTTGAGATGGAGATTTGCTTTTGTTGCCAAAGATGGAGTGCAATGGTGCAATCTCATCTCACTGCAACCTCCGCCTCTGGGTTCAAGCAACTCTTCTGCCTCAGCCTCCCTAGTAGCTGGGATCACAGGTGCTCGCCAACACGCCCAGCTAATTTTTTTGTATTATTAATAAAAAGGGGTTTCACCATCTTGGCCAGTCTGGTCTCAAACTCCTGACCTCAGGTGACCTGCCTGCCTCGGCCTCCCAAAGTGTTGGGATTACAGGCATGAGCCAGGGTGCCTGGCCAGATGCTTTATTTCTTTTTCTTTTATTCTTTTTTCTTTTTCTTTTTTTTTTTTTTGAGATGGAGTTTTGCTCTTGTTGACCAGGCTGAAGTGCAGTGGCATGATCTTGGCTCACTACAACCTCTGTCTCCCAGGTTCAAGTGATTCTCCTGCCTCAGACTCCCGAGTAGCTGGGATTACAGGCATGCAGCACCATGCCTGGCTAATTTTGTATTTTAAGTAGAGACGGGGTTTCGCCATGTTGGACAGGCTGGTTTCGAACTCCTGACCTCAAGTGGTCCACCCGCCTCGGCCTCCCAAAGTGCTGGGATTACAGGCATGAGCCACCGCGCCCGGCCTTTCTTTTTTTTTTTCGAGACGGAGTCTTGCTCTGTCTCCCAGACTAGAGTGCAGCAGCCCAATCTCGGCTCACCACAACCTCCACCTCCCGGGTTCAACCGATTCTCCTGCCTCAGCCTCCTGCGTAGCTGGGACTACAGGTACGTGCCACCATGCCTGGTTAATTTTTGTGTTTTTAGTAGAGACGGGGTTTCACCATGTTGGCCAGGCTAGTCTCGAACTCCTGACCTCGTGATCCACCCTCCTTGGCCTCCCAAAGAGTTGAGATTACAGGCGTGAGCCACCGTGCCGGCCAGATGCTTTATTTCTTAAAAATATTATCTCTTAATCATCAAGAAGTCCTAAACATTAGATAGTGTCTATTCTCCCAATGGGTAAAGAATCTAAAGCTAAAAGAGAATATGTAAATTGCTCAAGGTCACTGGGCTAGTAAGTGGTAGAGTCAGGCTCCAGATATTATAACTGTTAATGACTAGCTTTTTCAGTTCTCACACACTGACACTTCCTGTGGTCAGATCTGACACAGGTGATCTGGGTTTGGATGATGTGGCAGAGACTACTGACTACTTTCCAATATCCATTGTCTGCTTCTTTTTAAAAGCAGAACTCTGATTTTAGCAGAATACGTAGCCGCTTAGCTAACAGACTACATGTCCCAGTCGCCTTTGCACACAGGTCACATGACTTATTCTGACCAATGACATGTAAACAGAAGTGTGATGTAGAACTTCCTGGAGGTTCCCTCAACGGAGCATATGCATCTCCTTTGTCTCTTTTGTCTTTAGTGCTACCTAAAACGTGGATATAATCTTGAGCCATGATGTTACCTTGGCAATAAATATGGCAGAACAAAAAATGGAAGTAGCTTGGGTCCCTGACAAACTATCCACTTCCAAACTTCCTTTCTCGCTTTTTTAAAGATTTATTTTAGGTCAGGCATGGTGGCTCGTGCCTGTAATCCCAGCTTTTTGGGAGGCTGAAGTGGGCGGATCACGAGGTCAAGAGTTTGAGACCAGCCTAACATGGTGAAACCCCATCTCTATTAAAAATACGAAAATTAGCCAGGCGTGGTGGCACGTGCCCATAAACCGAGCTACTCAGAAGGCTGAGGCAGGAGAATTGCTCAAACATTGGAGGCAGAGGTTGCCGTAAGCTGAGATTCCGCCACTGCACTCCATCCTGGGTGACAGAGTGAGACTCTGTCTCAAAAAAAAAAAAAGATGTATTTTATTTTTAATTGACAAACAATAATTGCATATATTTGTGGGCTCGTGTGGAATAATCAAATCAGTTAATTATCATATCTGTCATCTCAGATGTTTATCATTTCTTTGTGATGAAGACAATTAAAATCCTCTCTTTTAGCTATTGTAAAACATATACTACATTATTAACTATAGTCGTTGAGCTGTGCAATAGAACACCTAAACGTATTCCTCCTATCTAATTCTAACTTTATACCTGTTGACCAATGTCTTCCCTTTCCCTCTACACTCCCCTTTCCCCCAGGCTCTGGTAACCACCACTCTATACTCTACTTCTATGAGTTCCATTTTTTTTAATTCCACATACATTCACTTGAGAATTGAGCTTAAAAAACGAAAAAATTTTAAAAATAAGAAAATAAAAATAAAACATAAAATTCCACATACAAGTGAGATCGTGCTATACTCATCTCTCTGTGCCTGGTTTATGTCACGTAACATAATGTCCTCTAGGTTTTCTATATTTTCACAGACAACAGAATTTCCTGTTTCTTTTTTAAGGCTGAATGGAATTTCACTATGTATATATACCACATTATAAAAATTAATTCATTTGTTGATGAACACATTGTTTCAGACTCCTGTTGTAATGTGACAGAAATAGTCTATCTAGTTTGAACTCCTATTTGGGGTGTTTCTTACTTGCCTCTGAACCTACTCCTAACTGATGTGAGCGGTTAGTACTTCTAACTTTTTGAGCAGTTAGTACTTCTAACTTTGTGAGCAGGGATGTCACATACATTTGTGTAGGTTGTGAATTGCACAGGGGCATTTGCCCTGAGAAAGGGGCACTTGTCTTCTAATATGCACGAAGGAGCTGTCTGATGACCAAGCAATTGTCTGCAGTTCTCTGTCTGCTGAGGCGTTGGGTAAGATAACTGTACACCTGTTTGTGACAATAAGCCTTTAACCTCTACTGATCTTAGTTTTCTCACTCATAAGTTCCCAGGACCTGTGTTTTCTCACCTAAGCTAAGGACACTGGAATAGATAGGTTTAGGTTCTACCCAGGGTCTAAGACATTCTGTCCTATTTTCTCTTCACAGAGACTCTGTGACCATTCAATCTAAAACAGTCACCCCTCCAGAGCCATTTTTTATTACATCATTTTATTATCTTCATATATCTGGTCATTATCTGGACATATCCTGTTCATTTACTGTTTACTTGTTTGTCTCTCTCCATCCCACACCATTCTAGAGTATGAGATACAGGAGAGTAGCAACCTTATTTGTCTTGAACATTGCTATCTCCCCCATCACCCAGAGGTCCTGGCACATAGTTGGTTTTCAGTAAATGTTTGTTGATTAATGTATAGTTTTGATAGTACTATGAAATATTTTTTAAAATTCCACAAATACAAAGTACTATTATTAGTAGTAATTTAGAGTAATTTGTAAATCTCATGTTACTCTCATCAAGAGCTTTGCTTTCCTTTATGCCACCTATCACATTTACCATGGAGACTTTTACAGTTTATAGGGTAGGGCCAAGCGCAGTGGCTCACGCCTGTAATCCCAGCACTTTGGGAGGCTGAGGTGGGTGGATCACAAGGTCAGGAGTTCAAGACCAGCCTGACCAACATAGTGAAACCTCATCTCTACAAAGAAAACAAAAATTAGCTGGTCATGGTGGCAGATGCCTGTAATCCCAGCTCCTTGGGAGGCTGAGGCAGAATTGCTTGAACTTGGGAGGCAGAGGCTGCAGTGAGCCAAGATCGGGCCACTGCACTCCAGCCTGAGCGACAGAGCGAGACTTCATTTAAAAAAAAAAAAAGTTGGGCCGGGCGCGGTGGTTTACGCCTGTAATCTCAGCACTTTAGGAGGCTGAGGCGGGCGGATCACCTGAGGTCAGGAGTTCAAGACCAGCCTGGCCAACTTCGTGAAACCCTGTCTTTTAAAAAAAAAAAAAGTTTACAGGATAAGAAGAGAGAAAGATCGAAGTGCCCGTGTATAAATGAATAACCTGGTGGAGATTTCTTAGCTGTTTAACTCAGACTATGCCTGAGTTAAAAACAGCAGTTATGTTATTTTGTCCATTCAGAAACATGGTTGTAAATACACATCCAGAAGGCCATCAGTTCAGGCTTTTTGCTACAGTAGAAGAAACCTATAACAGAATAACCAAGATATCACTGCTTTGCTCTGAGTGTAGAATAGAAACACACAGGTGATGGGTGAACCGTTCTTTGTTTCGTGTGGGGAATCCTCCGGGGACATTCCACATTTCGAGAAAGGTCAGGTTTTTCCCACTCCCTGTAACCTTTCTCAAGTAATCAGGCCAATCAGAAAGTCCTCGTCCAGCCCAGCTGCTTCGTCTGTTTTACTGGCTTCACACTCCAGGATCCATGCTGGCTTGTTACTTGTGGAGCAGTCATGGTGCGTATTTGGTTTTGCCTGAATGCTATTCCTTAGTGGCTAGGGTCATCCCTTTTTAAAAGTCAGCTTTCTTTTGATTTCATATAGGTACCCTGTTCAGGCTTAAGAAAAACAAAAAATAAACAGGAAGAGGTAGAAAGGAAAACCAATGAGGGGAATGTTTGTTCATGAGTGCTGCTGTGAAATATTAAAATGCCAATGACATTACCCTGTCCATAAACAGAATAGAGATGCACAAGCAGCATTTGTAGGATGTGACAGATGTCCTTAAAAGTAAGAAGATATAAAAACGAAATGAGATAGAAGACAGAGCAAAAGGGAAAACCATAAGACAAAAATAAATAGCAGAAGAGAAGCCTTGATCATTCGAATAACTTGGTAAATTACATTTTAAAAAGAGAAATGGTCCAATACAACTTCATGTCTTCAGTGTCTTGAACCTTTAGTTTAAAAATGTGCAGGCCGGGCAAGGTGGCTCATGCCTGTAATCTCAGCACTTTGGGAGGCCAAGGTGGGTGGATCATGAGGTCAGGAGCTCCAGACCAGCCTGGCCAAGATGGTGAAACCCGTCTCCACTAAAAATACAAAAAATTAGCCAGGCGTGGTGGTGGGCGCCTGTAATTCCAGTTACACGGTACTTGGGAGGCTAAGGGGAAGAATTGCTTAAACCTGGGAGGCAGCGGTTGCAGTGAGCTGATATCAAGCCACTGCACCCCAGCCTGGGCAACAGAATGAGACTCTGTCTCAAAAAAGCAAAAAAGATGCAGGCTGGGCGTGGTGGCTTACTCCTGTAATCCCAACACTTGGGGAGGCTGAAGTGGCCGCCTACCTGCGGTCAGGAGTTTGAGACCAGCCTGACCAACATGGAGAAACCCTGTCTCTACTAAAAATGCAAAATTAACCAGGCGTGCTGGTGCATTCCTGTAATCCCAGCTACTTGGGAGGCTGAGGCAGGAGAACGCTTGAACCTGGGAGGTGGAGATTGCAGTGAGCCAAGATCGTGCCATTGCCCTCACAAGAGCAAATAAAAATGCTGCAGTTTCATATTATATTAATTTAATAAAGTGAATTTTTGAAAAATAATGTTTTGGCCATTTTATAAGACGTAATAGAATACAAAATGAATTTCTAGGTTAGAAAAGCAACTTCCTTTTTTTTTTTTTTGAGACAGAGTCTCACTCTGTCGCCCATGCTAGAGTACAGTGGCATGATCTCAGCTCACTACAACTTCTGACTCCCAAGTTCAAGTGATTCTCCTGCCTCAGCCTCCTGAATAGCTGGAACTACAGATATGTGCCACCATCCCTGGCTAATTTTTTGTATTTTTAGTAGAGACGGGGTTTCACCATGTTAGCCAGGATGGTCTCAAACTCCTGACCCCGTGAGCTGCCCTCCTCAGCCTCCCAAAGTGCTGGGATTACAGGTGTGAGCCACCAAGCCTGGCCTCAGAAAAGCAACTCTTTTTTTTTTTTTTAAGACAGATTCTCTCTCTATCCCCCAGGCTGAAATGCAATGGCCGATCTCGGCTCACCGCAATCTCTGCCTTCTGGGTTCACGCAATTCTCCTGCCTCAGCCTCCCAAGGAGCTGGGATTACAGGCATCTGCCACCATGACCAGCTAATGTTTGTATTTTTGGTAGAGATGAGGTTTAACAAGGTTGGCCAGGCTGGACTCAAACTCCTGACCTCAGGAGATCCACCCACCTCGGTTTACCAAAGTGCTGGGATTATAGGCTTGAGCCACTGCACCCAGCCAAAAGCAACTTCTTAATAAGATTAACAAAGAACACATGTAACAAGTCCATAGGAGAAATACTTAAAAATACATTGATTTGCCAAGCGCAATGGCTCACGCCTGTAATCCCAGCACCTTGGGAGGCCGAGGCAGGTGGATCATCTGAGGTCAGTTGCTCAAGACCAGCCTGACCAACATAGTGAAACCCCATCTGTACTGAAAATGCAAAAATGAGCTGCGTGTGGTGGTGGGCGCCTATAATCTCAGCTACTCAGGAGATTGAGATAGAACTGCTTGAACCCAGGAGACGAGGTTGCAGTGAGCCGAGATTGTGCCACTGCACGCCAACCTGGATGACAGAGTGAGGCTCTGTCTCAAAAAAAAAAAAATTGATTGGGTTTAAGACATGCTATTCCAAAATATGGCACCTTCGCATGTTAAATATATTTAAGATGAAGGAATTTAAGAACAGCAGGAGCAGGCAGCTTACTCTCACCTTCCCCGAGTCCCTCCCTCTCCCTGAAGGAGGTCATAAAACCTAGGAAGGTCACTTTTTGACCCTTTCTGGTCTTTCTCCCCTGAATCAGGTTATAAGACCCTCATGTGAGAAATGCCCACCTGATAGCTGGAGGGAAATAACATCTTCATCTTTGAAGACACAGGGACACAGAGGAGAGAATCTGAATAAACAGGCCTTGCTAAGATCCCCCAGTTTATTATTATCAGATCATATTCCTTTGTCCTCTAATGATATTTCTCCACAATTGTCTACTCTTCATCAAACCTAAGCATAAAAATACACACATTTCTGGCCAGGTGCAGTGGCTCACGCCTATAATCCCAGCACTTTGGGAGGCCGAGGCAGGTGGATCACAAGGTCAGGTGATCAAGACCATCCTGGCCAACATGGTGGAACCTTGTCTCTACTAAAAATACAAAAATTAGCCAGGTGTGGTGGTGTGCACCTGTAGTCCCAGCTACTCAGAAGGCTGAGGCAGGAGAATCGCATGAATCCAGGAGGTGGAGGTTGCAGTGAGCCAAGATCATGCCACTGCACTACAGCCTGGGCCACAGAGTGAGACTCTGTCTCAAAAAACAAACAAGCAAAATACACAGGTTTCTTTGTTACGTCTTCATTTCCTTATGAAGGCCCCATGTCAAGTATAACATATTAAACATATTTATGTGATTTTCTCTTATGAATTTCTTTTGTTATAGGGGGCCTCAGCCAAGTTCTATTCACTCAGAACCTAGTGATGGATGAAGAAGAGATACCTCTTTTACTCTATAACATTGATGGGTATGTATATATCAGAAATAGTAATGTCTTCAAATAGAGAAGACAAATTAGTAAATTCATGAATTAGTGTTCATTAGTAGTTACATATTAGGATTGCTATTTGTTTGCTTAAATAATATCCTGGATCTTGATTAACATGTGAGTGTATAAAGATATTATTTGAGCTTTGGTTTCTGTTTTAAAAACCTTTTATACATTCTTTGAAAATGATACCTATTACTAATGCTTATTAATGATAGAATTGAAAGATTAAAAACAATTCAAAAATGGCATTAAAGTCTGTGACAACGTGGTAAGGTAAAAATAAGATCAGACTTTGAAATCAGGTAGATCTTGGTTATATTTGGACTCTACCACTTTTTTTCTAAAGTCTTTAATAATCTACTTACATTCTGAGCTTTGGCTTCACTACCTTTAAAATGGGGAGATTAATACCATCTCACACAATTGTCGTCAAAATTAGCACAATGTATTTGAAAACATCTTGGTCTCTCCTGAGTGTACCAGAACTCAAGAAATGATATGATAATGTTCCCAGCTTACCTGCTTAGGAAACAAGTCTGTGCTGAATTTCTGCATGCAAAATACTCAAATTGAAAATAGTAACCACCTTTGGATTTTCTGAAATAAACCTAAAATAAAAGGCATCCATGAGTGAAAAAATTAAGACTCAATTTATCATGGGATGCATGCTTACAAAGAAGATTATAAGTCTTTATTTTTATTTATGTATTTATTCATTTTTTTTTTTTTTTTTTTTTTTTTTGTAGAACTGGGGTCTTGCTTTGTTACCCAGGCTGGTCTTGAACTCCTGGGCTCAAGTGCTCCTCCTACCTCAGCTTCCCAAATTGCTGGGATTACAGGTGTAGCCGCTGTGCCCAGTCTTGGTCTTTAAAAGCCAGATACTGAACTCAAATGTTTTCTCTGAGGCTTGAAAAGTTTTAGCAAATACACAAGTCATGGTGTCATGATATCATGATAGCTATCATGATTGCTATGTAGGCATCAATTTTCTAGGTTTATAAAAATAGGCTAGGTTCAGCAGGGCTCAGACTGAGCTGGTAAGATTGGCTTCTGACTCACCAAGCTCTTCTCTCTAAAATGACTGCTATTTCATGAATTTAAGCAAGTGCCACAAGTGCTCATTTCCATGTGTGACATTTTTGATAAACTTCCAGGTTTTAAACTGGTTAAGAGAGCCAGATCACAAGCCAAATTTGCTTAGTGTGAACAGTGAACTAGCTCCAATATAGCCCCTCTCAGACTTTCAGTGAAATTCCTCGAATATTAGCCAATTACTTTAGTGTGAACACAACTAGCTAATCACTTTTCAACATATATAAAAAGTGTAATGGATAGAAAAGGGAGTTCTTTGTAACAGAAAGATCTCTGGAGGTATCCAGAAGTGAATGGAGCCTTCTAGAAGCTCCAAGTAACAAAACAATTATGGTGTGCCACCTCATATGTAATTCAAAATAAAGACTATTCCAAATCATATAAAAAGAATAAGGAACTCTAACAAAATTCTGATTTTTCACATGATGATGACTATAGAGGTCTTTTTAAAGAAATGGCAAATGTTAAATTTAAGACATTTTTTCCCTCTGTTTCCCTTGCTTTACTGAATGATGCACCATGTTGTCAACTGCCAACTCCCCAAGAAGCCACCAGAATAATCTGTTGATCAAGTGCGGGTGAGTTTGTTAAATCTCCTGCAATGAGGGAGAGCATCACCTTGACAGAGTTCTAGGAGTATCCCAGAAAGGGAAGACGGAAGAAGAAATACATAGGGTGTAGGGTGTAGATTTGTTTTGTTTTGTTTTTTGAGATGGAGTCTTGCTCTGTCACCCAGGCTGGAGTGCAGTGATGCAATCTAGGTTCACTGCAACCTCCGCCTCCTGGGTTCAAGTGATTCTCCTGCCTCAGCTTCTCCAGTAACGGGGATTACAGGTGTGGGCCACTATACCGGGCTAATATTTGTATTTTTAGTAGAGACAGGGTTTCACCATGTTGGCCAGACTAGTTTTGAACTCATGACCTCAAGTGATCCTCCCGCCTCAGCCTCCCAAAGTGGTGGGATTATAGACATGAGCCACTGTGCCCAGCAGGTATAGATCTTTTAAAGTGGGGATCAGGCCAAGATTGGGAAAAATTTAAAATAGTTTAGAATTGATGGACACAGCAATGAGAGGGTCTTGAAGCAAGTCTTGATAAGCGCGTAGTTGTTTGATAAGAGAACTATTTGCCCAGGTGAGTAAATCTGTTGTCCTGACAAGAGGGTCATTTGCCCACATGAGCAGCTCACTGTTCAAATAAATTACAAACAGTGAAATTATTTATTGCTCTACAAGTTTATCTTCCTGGGCAAGAATTTACTAGAGCAAACAGTAAGTCATGTTGCTGCAGGTGGTCTCAGTTCTCTGTGCTGATAGCTAAGCTATGTAGATGCAAATGGAATCAATTGTCATTGCCTACTATGTACTCAAACACTAGCAAAACCTGAACATTAAATTAGATATTGAATTAGGAAAAAAAGACAAAGAGGTATAGGGCCAGTCAACAAAAGAATGTGCAAAATAATTTAAAGGAGACTTGGATGGTTGCCTGCCTTCTCCAAAACAGTGGGAATAAAGGATTTCAAAGTTCAACTTTTGCCAAAAACTGTTCAGATACATCTAAACTCACAGAAGCAGAGTTCTCGTCTAGGGAGAGAAAGTTCAACTGTAGCTTATGCAGACCTGATGAACCTATTTGACTGGTCTGAGATGCTTAGATCTAACAGAGCGTTCCCTGAGGGCTGAATCTGCTCATTCAATTTTGTATCCCTCACACAGGACACAGAGACATGAAGTCCTCAATTCATGCGTCTGGAAATGAATGAGACTATACTAAAGGTAATAGATTGGCTCTAAATGGGGAGGTAGGTAGATCATATGTAGGTATAGATTTGCCTGGTTGATAAAAAGCCAATATTTAAGAAGCTGAGCATTAACCACTGAGAATCTTGGACTAAGACCATGAAGATGCTTAAAGGACACAGAAACAGATGAGGTAAAGGAAAGAGCAGAGAAGAAGAGGAGGCACCTGATAATTTAAACATCTTGTATTTACATAGCACTTTTTAATGTACAAAGTATTTTTATTTATGTTATTTTATTGATCTTCACCACACTCTTGTAAGGAAAGTAGAACAAGGATCATTATCACCATTTTACGAACAAGAAAGTTGCGGCTCAGAGATGATTACATGTCTTGCCCAAGGTCACAACACTAAAATTGCAGATGGGTTCCTGGGTCTAGATCTTCTAAAGCATTTTGCAACTGCTAAGATTTGGAAGCAGAACTAAAACTGTGAAAAGAGTGAGAGAAGTGTTTCTCTTTACCCCTCCAACCATAAGGACCAAGGTTTGCCGAGTTGTTAAGTTCTGTAAATAGACAAGAGTGTGCTGTGAACTGTAATTGAATGGGAACCGCCAATGGAGTTGTCAGACCCTGCACACTGTGCCCGGGTGCCCTGAACATAGCCTCCGAACCCCCAGAAGTCTACACTGCCGTCATTTAAGCACAGATGACTGTTTTTATGCCAAAGTCCTGCGTGGCCACGTGTTTCCACAGGCAGCAAAATTTTAGTATCCCTGTCTGGCTGGGCTTAAGTTTTTGGCAAGAATTCCCTCTTCCCTTGTGAACATCTTGGAAAGCTTTTAACTGAGCACAAAGATGTTTATTTTGAGAAGCAAAAGGGACTAACTAAATACGTCCAAAACCAATCTCTACCTCTCCCACCAGATGATCCTTACTTTTATCATGTAAGATATTTTGCTACCTCCACCATCTAATGGGCAGAGTACACAGATGACACTATGGGGACTGCTCTGAAGAAACTGATGACTCTTCTAGCCCTGGAGAGGTATTTGGAATCTAGCGTGGGGAAGCATTGAGAGAAGTAGAAAGGGACTGCTGTGGTGGTTGTAGGAGGGAAAGAGCAGTATGTTATGAAACTGAACAAGCAAACATTATGCGGCTACCTCCCAATTGCCCTCTTATTTCTCAAGTACCTTTTTGGAATGGTTTTTACTCTGGTTTTAGAAGAAAATCTCATCCACACGTAGAATATAATTTGGCAGGCCTTAATAATAGTGTCAAATATCACATGGTCAATAACTTTTGGGGCATGTTGATATAAAAGCATGTCATTTTAGAATTATAATATACCTTAGGGTAACTGCGTTCAAGTTTCTCATTTGAGAGATGAGGAAACTAAGAACCAGAAAGTTAAGTGACTTTCTTGAGGTCATACATACTTCAGTGGTAAACCTAGGGCTGTAAGGCAAAACTCTCAATTTTTGTTATTGCACTGAATTGTGAAATAGCTTTTCTAAAAGCTAACATTTTTTGTTTTTTTTTTTTTCTTTCCACACTGAATTTCTCACTCTTTTAAAATGTGATCAAACTTCTCTTCCAGTGTGAAGGGACCTAACAAAGAAAAGGCTCTCTTAACTGAAGTTAGCACAGGTAAAAGAACCTCTTCTAAAAGTGGCCTTGAAGTATTTAATAGAAATATGGTAGTTGGGGGGCAGGGGTATGACTTAACAAGGGGAGAAAAGGCCGAGCATGGTGGCTCATGCCTGTAATCCCAGCACTTTGGGAGGCAGAGGCGAGTGGATTACTTGGGCCCAGGAGCTCAGGCCTGGGCAACATAGCGAAACCCTGTCTCTACCAAAATCTACAAAAAATTAGCTGAGTGTGGTGGTTCATGCCTGTAGTCCCAGCTACTCTGGAGGCTGAAGTGTGAGGATCACTTGAGATGGGAGGTTGAGGCTGCAGCAAACTGTGATCTTGCCTCTGCACTCCAGCCTGGGTGACAGAATGAGACCCTGTCTCAGAGAGAGAGAGAGAGAGAGAGAGAGAGAGAGAGAGAGAGAGTGGAGAGGGTGATGAATATCTCATGAGTGAGAAGACAGATCCCTGAGGGTTTAAAGACAATTGAAAGGACACTAGTTTAGATCAAGATGAAGTCTTAATTTCTTCATAGTGAAAATTGTGAAAAAAATCATGACTAGGTTGTCTCAGCTAAACATAGAGCCCTTCATGAACTATTAATTCGTATTAGAGAGAATAACATCACTAACCCCAACAGACGGTGTCAACTTATAAATCAATCTTGTCTGGAGAGTTAGAAGATGAGTTTGACTTGGATCAATGCTACCTTTATTCTTCTAGAACAAACTAAGGTGTGGAGGGCAAATGGGATAGGATGCTGCTGGGATTCCTCAGCACTTGTAAGCTCTAACATTGTTAGTATGCAGTTTTCCCATTGCTTGACTTTGTCTTTTATGTTTGTACCAAACACTATAGTGCCTTTGTCACCAAGTTCCACAATTTAGGAATAGATATTCTGTTTTTGTGCTGATGCTAGACAATCTTGGTTGCATTTCTCTAAGTACATTTTATTTTTCCCTTTGAGGTCCAAAAAATACTAAAATTTTCCCCATAATTACACTATACAATTTCTCTCCTTTTACTTAAAAAAGCAATAGCCATTGGATATTATGTTTCTCCTTTGTGATGGTTTGAATGTGCCCTCCAGATTTTATGTGTTGGAAATTAAATTCCCAAATTCATATGTTGATTAGAGGTAGGGCTGCCTATGGGAGGTAATTAGAATTAGATGAAGTCATCGGGGTGGGGCCTCCATGGCAGGACTGGTATTTATAAGGTGAAGAGTGACCTGAGCTGGCATGCTACTGCCCTCTTGTCATGTGATGCTCTCCACCATGTCATGATACAGCAAGAAGGCCCTCACCAGATGCCAGCACCATGTTCTTGGACTTCCCAGCCTCCAGAAACATAAGCTAAATAAAGTTCTTCTCTTTATATATAAATTACCAATTTGTGGTATTCTGTCATAGTAACAGAAAATGGACAAAGCACTCTGCTCCTAAGAGGATATCAGTTTGAGGGTCCTTGTTAATAGTGCTGCTGTTTGCAAATTATTATTTTGCTTTTTAGCAGACCTGTTTACTTCCTGAGATTTGTTCTCTGAAACTGACTCTTGATTTCAGCTCAGATACAGAGAAATTCTGATAAGCCAAAAATCAAACTAAGAGGCAGAAGAAAATGGTTACCTATCTTTTAGATCTAAAAGACAGACAAGTTGCAGATCATCCAAAAGGGAAAGGAGTAGCAAAACAAACTGCCACATTGATTATGATGGAAAGTTACCAAATAATGAGGGTACTGATCTTTCCTTCTCCCAGACAGCATTCTCAAAATCTTGAGGATTTTTTGTTCTTCACTTAGCTAAATGCAGAAATATTTCTTGTTTGGCTATAATAATGTTTCAGTTTTCTAGGTAGGAAATGTTTTTCCTGATCTCTAATAAGTATCAAATTATGGTAATTACATCATTTGCAGTTTATCCTCTTTAGAACTAGTTCCGGCTTCTTCCTTCCTCTGACACTGAAACTTCAATTTGAAAAATTGTTCTTTCTTTGGAAATCCAAGAAAATAATGTGAATGCTGATGCTACAGTGGTTTGGACTTTTAGATTCTTTTTTTCTCTTTGGATTACAAGGTTGACACTTTAAAAAAAAAAAAAAAAGCAAAAAAACTATGGACCAGGCATGGTGGCTCACGCCTGTAATCCTGGCACTTTGGGAGGCTGAGGCAGGCAGATCACCTGAGGTCAGGAGTTCAAGAGCAGCCTGGCCAACATGGCAAAACCCCTTCTCTACTAAAAATACAAAAATTAGCTCAGTGTGGTGGCACTCACCTGTAATCCCAGCTACTTGGGAGGCTGAGACAGGAGAATCGCTTGAACCCAGGAGACAGAGGTTGCAGTGAGCTGAGATTGCACCACTGCAGTCTAGCCTGGGAGACAGAGCAAGATCTCAAAAAACAAAACAAACAAACAAACAAAAAACTACGACTGTTGTGGGCCTTCACAACTCTGAGACATCTCAGAGTAAGTTGACAAGCTTTTGTTGGCCAAAGAATAGCAGTTCCCTAGGACACCTGATTCTGTGAAGCTGTTCATTAAGTTGGGAATTTTATCTGGAGCACAAAGTACCCAAACCTGTTTTTTAAGTTAAGAAAGTGTAGTTTTAAAAAAATAGATTCACAAAATCTTAGACACACTTCCATGGTTTTAATGTTTGTGTCCTCTCCAAAATTTACGTTGAAACTTACTTCCCAATGTAAAAGTATTAAGAGGTGGGGCTTTCAGGAGATGGTTAGGCCATGGGGGCTTCACTTTCACAGATGGGATTAAGGCCTTTATAGAGCTTGAGGTAATGAGTTGGTCCCTTTTTGCCTTTCCATTTCTTCTGCTATGTGAGAACATAGCATTCATCGCCTCCAAAGTACTCAGCAACAAGGCACCATCTTAGAAGAAGAAATTGGGCCTTCATCAGACATCAAACCTCCCAGTGCCTTGACCTTAGATTCCCAGGCTCCAAAAATGTTAGAAATAAATTTCTATTCTTTTTTTTTTATTTTTTAGATGGAGTCTCGCTGCTCTGTTGCCCAGGCTAGAGTGCAGAGCACAATCTTGACTCACTGCAACCTCCACCTCCTGGTTTCAAGAGATTCTCCTGCCTCAGCCTCCCGAGTAGCTGGGACTACAGGCTCACACCACCACACCAGGCTAATTTTTGTATTTTTAGTAGAGATGGGATTTCACCATGTTGGTCAGGCTGATCTCGAACTCCTGACCTCGTGTCCACCCACCTCGGCCTCCCAAAGTGCTGGGATTACAGGCGTGAGCCACTGCGCCCAGCTCAAATTTCTATTCTTTAGAAATTACCCAATCTCAGGTATTTTATTATAGCAGCTGGAAAAGACTAAGACATACACCTCCTTCAAAAGCTGCAGCCTAATTCCTTTCCCTTTGAACGAATGTGGGCTGGATTTAGTGAACTGCTTCTAACGAATAGAACATGGTAGAAATTGTGTCATGCTATAACCAATGCTAGGTTATAAAAAGAATTGTTTCTGTCTGGCTCTCTCTCTTAGATCACTCGATCTGGAGGAGTCAGGTGCTATGTCATGAGACCACTCAAGCAGCCCTGAGCGAGTCTATGTGCAGAAAATCTGAGCCTGTCTCCAAATCCAAGTCGGTATAAGCCGTCTTGAAAGGGGATCAAACCTTCAGATGACTGCAGCCTCCACCAATATCTTGCTTCTAGTCCCATGAGATACCCCAGGCACCCACTGAACTGCTCCAGAATCCTGACTCATAAAACTGTCAGAGATAATAAATGTTTATTGTTTTAAGCCATTAAGTTTTGGGGAAATATGTTATGCAATAATAGATAATTAATACAGGCAGCAATTAGCAGAGGATACTGTTCTATTCTTGAAACCCTTTAAATGAAAATAACAATTATTGTACAATCAGATAATTCTTTTTTCCCCAGCGATTTACATTTTATTCTCATTCATTTGAATCACAGAAATTCCACCAAAAATGCTCAGAATCTCTACTTTTCCTTCCATCTGTACACATTTGAAAGGTTGAGATGTATTATTTGCATGTGAATACATAGATGTGAATGAAATAGGAACACCAAAAAAAAAAAAAAAAAAGGAAACTGAAAGTGAGGTACAAAGCCTCTATTCTCTTTAAATATTTTATACCTTTTATCTTTTCTGAAATCCTTTTTTGTCTTGGAGAAAAAGCTTCTAAGCACCCTGACTGCTGGCTCAAGGTCCTAGCTTACTGTAGGGACTCTTGCTCCTTGAATGAATTTCTGGTAAGTCCGCATCTTTTGCCCTCTGACAAAATTATCTTCTAAGGCACAGATCTGACTGTGTCACCTTTTCACTTGAAAATGTTCAAAAGAGACGGGCACAGTGGCTCACGCCTGTGATCCCAGCACTTTGGGAGGCTGAGGCGGGTGGATCACCTGAGGTCGGGAGTTCAAGACCAGCCTGACCAACGTGGAGAAACCCTGTCTCTACTGAAAATACAAAATTAGCCAGGCATGATGGTGCATACCTGTAAGCCCACCTACTCGAGAGGCTGAGGCAGGAGAATCACTTGAGCCTGGGAGGTGGAGGCTGGGGTGAGCTGAGATCGTGCCATTGCACTCCAGCCTGGGCAACAAGAGCGAAACTCTGTCTCAAAAAAAAAAAAAAGTTCAAAAGTTACTTACTGTATACTAGATTGAGGTCTGTCATTCCCCTATAACACCCATCCCAATGCCTGCCCCACATATATTATTGTGTATAGAGCTCAAAACAGGACATATCTGGGTGAAGGCTTTATAAGCTGTAAGGCATAGACAAGTGTGAGGTATCCTTCTCCTTAACATCCTGTAATACCTCATAAAGTCTCCCATTTCCTAGGAGATTAGAGTCCACTGGCAGCCTGGGTTTAGTAGTATCTTTCTTTTTGGTGATAAGGTTTACTGGAGTCTTTTGAATTAATTGCTCTTTTCTACATAGCGCAAAGCCACTATATTTTCCTATCCCTTTACCAATTTTGTTTGTTTGTTTTGAGATGGAGTCTTGTTTCTGTCACCCAGGCTAGAGTGCAGTGGTGAAATCTCTACTCACTGCAACCTCTGCCTCCTGGGTTCAAGCGATTCTCCTGCTTCAGCCTCCCAATTAGCTGGGATTACAGGCATGTGCCACCACACCTGGCTAATTTTTGTATCTTAGTATAGACAGGGTTTAGCTATGTTAGCCAGGCTGGTCTTGAACTCCTGACCTCAGGTGATCGCCTGAGGTCTCCCAAAGTGCTGAGATTATATGCGTGAACCACTGCACCTGGCCTCCTTTTGCCAATCTTAATGATGGACTTGGAAATCTTTTTGTTTCGAGAGAATTTTAAAAGTAAAGGCAAGCTCAACTCCTGTGATGTTGGCTGTTACTGTAATCTATCTGAAGTGGTGGATGGGAATTGGTGAATAGCATCTTTCTGCAAACAATCAAACCATGCATATCCTAAGTTCTGGGGTCAAGCTGAAATTATACAAGGCCAATCATGTTTCAGCATTTCATTAACTGGGTGGGATCTTTGGTAATTTCTTGAACCTGTGCCAGTTACTAAGTTTTTACTCTCAATTTTAAACCCCAGTCTTTGATATTCTGCATTGCCAGTGGCTTCCCTTTAGGCTCTGTCAACAGTGGGTGCAGAGAGACTGCAAGGCTGAGGGAGGGAGAAGGGACTCGGTCCTTCCTGTTTGTTTTCTCATCGCTCCTTGTTTGGCTTCCTGTCTTCTTGTGGATCCTGTGAGCTTTGCTCCAGCAGCACCTCTTCCTCCCTGAAGCAGCAGTTCCTTCCCATAGCAGCAGCTGAATCTACCTTGCAGTTTTCCAACACCTGCAGAACCAGCATCGCCCCCTCACCACCCACTAGCACCCAAATGGTGGGGGCTTCTTCCTTAGATGCCTGAGTTTCAGCTTTCTCTAAGTTTTGAAGTTTTCCTAATTCCAACTTCTCTGTTTCCTTCCAGCCCTAGAAAGTGTGTGACAGCCAAGTGAATGTCCCTCATAGACCTTCAACTCTAAGGAGTACGTAGGAAATGAGAATAAATAAAAGGTTCCTCTTCAAAGCTTTCCTCCTAGTTCATTACGAATAAATAATAGTTTCTTCAAAGGTTAATTTACTTTAAAGCTTTTGCTAATAATCTTAAAGTAGCTGTTAGTCATAATAAAGAAATAAGTGCATCCATGTTCTTAATTCTTACATTTTTAACCTAGATATTTGCCCTGACGTGCCTGGACAAGCCCAGGCGAGTCTTAGGTCATAGCTTATTCCCCTTCCTTATTTGAAAATTCTATTGTTTCTCTAAGCATTGCTTAAGTTATTTCCTCTTTTCCTTTGTTCTCCTCTGCTTTTACTTCTTTAGAAAATTTCCAAGTTTTTAGCCAATTGGGTCAAGCATAGAATGTGAGGTCCCGTTCCAGCCAATGGAAACTGCACACCGCAGCAAGGTGACTCCATCAGGTTATGAATGTTATAAATGTCCCTGTCACCTTGTTCAGGTGTGCTCTTGTGGCAAGTTGCGCCCTTCCTGCAGGAAGTAAAATTAGCCTTGCTGAGTAATCCATTGTCTCCGTGTGGATTTTTCCCAACGTTATAAACCCGTTTCCAACACGCATAATTAGGGTTTCTGGATTTAGCAGATAAAAATACTGAATTTGGCCGGACATGGTGGCTCACGCCTATAATCTCAGCACTTTCAGAGGCCAAGGCTGGTGGATCACCTGAGGTTGGGAGTTCGAAACCAGCCTGACCAGCATGGAGAAACCCAGTCTCTACTAAAAATACAAAATTAGCTGGTCGTGGTGGCACATGCCTGTAATCCCAGCTACTCGGGAAGCTGAGGCAGGAGAATCGCTTGAACCCGGGAGGCAGAGGTTGCAGTGAGTGGGGATAGCGTCATTGCACTCCAGCCTGGGCAACAAGAGCAAAACTCTGTCCCAAAAAAAAAAAAATTAAATTACAGTTAAATTTGAACAACAAATAATGTTTTAGTGTAAGTATATACTATGCAATATTTGGGACAAACTTATGCTAGAAATTTCTTCATTGTTTATCTGAAACTTAAATTTAACTGAGTGTCCTATATTCTATCTGGTAACCCTAAGCTTAATTGACCAAGGGCCCCAACTACTGCTCTTTGAAACCCCTCCACTGCAGACCTCGATCTGAGGCCACACGGCCCAGGGCCTGCTCCCACTAACTGAGCACACCAGGGTACTGAAGCAGATTCCCGGGAGACCTGGCACTCCTCTGACCAATAACTTCAGCTCAATGAATTTCCTATGGCTTTACTGAAACCTTCTTAGATGTTATAGCCCATTTTTCCTTTGCTAGGTTATACTTGCACCTCAGTCTGTGTCAGCTCTCACATCCTCCCTCCCTGTTTCCTTCCACACAGGTATTTCCCCTAATGGAATCCTCATAGATTTAATCTGTCTTCACGTCTAAACAGAGTAGGCTATGCAGGGCTGCTACAAGCTGCTAGCAACTTTCTATAGTTACTACTCTGTGTTGCTTTCTTTTTTTTTTGAGATGAAGTTTCACTCTGGTCGCCCAGGCTGGAGTGCAATGGCACCATCTCAGCTCACTGCAACCTCCACCTCACGGGTTCAAGTGACTCTCCTGCCTCAACCTTCTGAGTTGCTGGGATTACAGGCATGCACCACCAGGGCCAGCTAATTTTTGTATTTTTAGTAGAGACGGGGTTTCTTCATCTTAGTCAGGCTGGTCCCGAACTCCTGACCTCAGATGATTCGCCCACCTCAGCCTCCCAAAGTGCTGGGATTACACAGGTGTGAGCCACCGCACCCGGCCTCTGTGTTGCTTTCATATTCCTTTTTACCCTCTCAATTACCTAGTAAACAACCTAATACCTTGCTAACAATTCTTTATATTAAATCCACCCTCTTCAAATAACAGTTGTGATTTCTGTCTCTTGACTGTACTCTGACTGGGTACCCCTGAGGCTGGCGAAAACTTTAAATTGTTCCAGGAAGTTTAAGACACTAAGACATTCCATTAAAGGGATGTGGGATGTTATTTTCCCTTAAATTCCCTTGTTATTTTACCACAGAGTTGGCAAAACAGGTTGAGCAAGATGACTGCCTGTTATAAATGTGTCATCAGACCTTTGTTATGTTGTGTTCGATACGGAGAGTCATACTTGGACACACTGGCAAACCGAAATGCCTCCACAGGAAGGTAATCATGAAAATGACAAATCTCGAAGAAATTCCCAACAATGGCCGCGCTCATTTAATCTCGAGAAGAGAAGAAAGTCTCTGGGAGGATGGGGTGGCTGTTTTTAAGTATTTGAAGGTCACTCATACGGAAACTGGATTAAACTTATTTTGCATGGCTCCAAATGTTAGAACTGGAACCAATCAGCAGAGCCAGAATAAGGCATGTCGGCTCATAATTTGGCAACCATGCAAGCCTGTATCTCTTCAATATTTGTTAAACATGTCTCTGGTGAGAGTGAGAAGAATTTTTCTTTCTGCTAATAAAATGTATGCAGTTCTTTATGCTCAAAATAAAGGATTTATTACATGTGAGAACATAACATTAAAATTTTAACTTTAAAAAAAATTTTCCAGTTTTTATGTCACTCAACATTTACTAAGTAAGAATAGAGGTAACTTACATGGATATCATTAAAAATCCTGTCTAGATATATTTAAGAGTTCCTTCATCTGACTTTTATAGAGTCCACACTTATTTCATTTATCTAATACTTACTATATTTTCATCTTAGATTATTTTACGGTTGTCTAAATGGAAAAAGTATGGCCTAATAAACAGTTTACAGTTTAGATAATAAAGTAAACTACTCATTCCTAGTAAACAGCACTGCATTATTGGGCTCTGGAATATCAGATGACCACATCTTCAGATTCCTGTGGGCAGGTGTCGAAATTGGGGGACTAGCTCTTTGTTGCTTTGTGCTTCTTATACATCTGCCTCTCAAAAATATTCAACAGAAATAGCTTAGTGTAGATGAGGAATATCTGTTTTTACATTTTCCCTTAAAAACACTATTTTCATGCAACAAGATGAATTTGTGTGATTCTCTGTTACCTGAGGTGTGATGTGTGAGATGTATTAACTGGCACCATTTAACAATTGATTTTAGTGATTTTTTTCAGCACCCCTTTTTGATAAATGCTCAGGCTGCTGCCTGGTTTGTCTGTTTCTTAATGTAGATCTCCTGTGGGTAAAAGTTACAGGAGACGTGTATATATTTCTGCCAGTATAAGCAAGACATCATTAAGAACTAGAGCTTCCAATAATAAATTGAGCTCCTTGAAAAGTAGAGGGTTCTTCAACACTGAATGTCACTTATGGCTATTACAGAAAAAAATTCTTTCTTTTTTTTTTTTTTGAGACCAAGTCTTGCTCTGTTGCCTAGGCTGGAGTGCAGTGATGCGATCTTGGCTCACTGCACCTCTGCTTCCTAGTTTCAAGCAATTCTCCTGCCTCAGCCTCCTGAGTAGCTGGGATTACAGGTTTGCGCCATGTGCCTGGCTAATTTTTGTATTTTTAGTAGAGACGGGGTTTCACCATGTTGGTCAGGCTGCTCTGGAACTCCTGACTTCATGATCTGCCCGCCTCAGCCTCCTAAAATGCTGGTATTATAGACGCAATCTACTGTACTTGGCCCTACAGAAAAGAATTCCATACAGAGAAGGAAGATAAACTGTAATAATATATAGAAATAACTTCATATAAATAAATGTAAAGCTCAGTTTTGTGAGATTTTAACAGTTTATAGGAGACTGGCCAAACAATGGTTTTATAATAAAGAAGATGTTAAACAACCCCATTAAAAAGTGGACAAAGGGCCGGGCACAGTGGCTCATCCCAGCACTTTGGAAGGCTGAGGTGGGTGGACCAGTTGAGGTCAAGAGTTTGAGACCAGCCTGGTCAACATGGTGAAACCCTGTCTCTACTAAAAATACAAAAATTAGCCAGGTGTGGTGATGCATGTCTGTAATCCCAGCTACTGGGGAGGCTGAGGCATAAGAATTGCTTGAACCCAGGAGGCAGAAGTTGCAGTGAGCTGAGATTGCATCATTGCACTCCAGCCTGGGTGACAGAGCAAGACTCCATCTCAAAAAAAATAAAAAAGAAAAAGTGGGCAAAGGACATGAACAGACACTTTTCGAAAGAAGACATACATGTGGCCAACTAGCATATGACAAAAGCTCAATAGATAAGTCATTAGAGGTCATTAGAGAATGCTCATTAGAGAAGTGCAAATCAAAATCACAGTGAGATACCATCTTACACCAATCAGAATGGCTATTAGTAAAAAGTCAAAAAATAACAGATGCTGGTGAGGTTACAGAGGAAAAGGAACACATACATTATTGGTGGCAGTGTAAATTAGTTCGATCATTGTAGAAAGCAGTGTGGTGATTCCATAAAAAGCCAAAAACAGAACAACCATTTCACGCAGCAATCCCATTACTGGGTATATACCCAAAGGAATATAAGTCATTCTACCATAAACACACATATATATGTATGTATATTGAAGCACTATTCACAATAGCAAAGACATGTAATCAACCTAAATGCCCATCAGTGGCAGATTGAATAAAGGAAGTATGGTACATATAGACCATGAAACATTATGCAGCTATAAAAAAGAAGGAGATCATGTCCTTGCAGGAACATAGATGGAGCTGGAGGTCATCATCTTTAGCAAACCACTGCAGGAACAGAAAACCAAATACCGCATGTTGTCACTTACAAGTGGGAGCTAAATGATTAGAATATATGGACACAAAGAGAGGAACAACAGATGCTGGGGCCTACTTGAGGGTGGAGGGTGGGAAGAGGAAGAGGATCAGAAAAAAATATCTATTGAGTACTAGGTTTAGTACCTGGGTGACTAAAATGATCTGTTAAACAAACCCCCATGACATAAGTTTACCTGTATAACAAACCTACACGTGAATCCCTGAACCTAGAATAAAAGGTTAAAAAAAGAAAAAAGGGCCAGGCGCGGTGGCTCACTCCTGTAATCTTAACACTATGGGAGGCCAAGGCGGGTGGATCACGAGGTCAGGAGTTCGAGACCAGCCTGGCCAACATGCTGAAACCCCATCTCTACTAAAAATACAAAAATTAGCTGGGCGTGGTGGTGCATCCCTGTAATCCCAGCTATTCTGGAGGCTGAGGCAGGAGAACTGCTTGACCTGGGACACGGGAAGCAGAGGTTGCAGTGAGCCAAGATTGCACTACTGCACTCCAGCCTGGGCTACGGAGCAAGACTTGGTCTCCAAAAAAAAAAAAAAGTACAAGGCTGTGTGCGGTGGCTCACACCTACAAGCCCAACGCTTTGGAAGGCTGAGGCGGGTGGATCACTTGAGGCCAGGAATTCAAGACCAGCCTGGCCAACATGGTGAAACACTGTCTCTACTAAAGACACAGAAATTACTAGGACGCGGTGGCACATGCCTATAATTCAGGCTACTCGGTAAAGTGAGGCAGAAGAATCACTTGAACCTGGGAGGGGGAGGTTGTAGTGAGCCAAGATCCCACCACTACACTCCAGCCTGGGCAACAGAGTGAGATTCTCTCTTAAAAAAAAAAAAGTACAACTTTCAAAAGTAATAAAAAATATATTGATTCCGTAAATACTGTTTATGATGACATTTGATGTTGCCTGGATCTGTATGCTGTCCAAATTCACATTCTTAGAGATTTGATTTGAAATATTTTAAATAAATGTTAATCATGATTATAAAAAATAAAAATAAAAAAGATGTCAAGAAGTGTTCTGTAATATTTGTTTTTCTTTTGTTTTGTTTTTTTGAGACGGACTCTCTCTCTGTAGCCCAGGCTAGGGTGCAGTGTCACCATCTCGACTCACTGCAACTTCCACCTCCTGGGTCCTGGTTCAAGCAGTTCTCCTGCCTCAGCCTCCAGAGTCGTTGGGATTACAGGCATGAGCCACCATGCCCAGCCAATTTTTGTATTTCTAGTAGAGACGGGGTTTCACCATGTTGGCCAGCTGGTCTTGAACTCCTGACTTCGTGATCTGCCCACCTCAGCCTCGCAAAGTGCTGCGATTATAGGTGTGAGCCACTGTGCCCGGCCTTGTTCTATGATATTTGAAGATAAAGCAAAAGAGAGAGTTGTATGTTTTTAATTTCACTGACAGCATTGTGTAACAGGCCTGCTTAGAGATTAAAAAAAATTTTTTTAAGAAGCATGTGCTTTGTTTTACTTTGTTATTAACTATTGACTAGAGCCCAGACATTGTGAAGGCACATGCTAACTTGCAGCTTTTCACTTGATAGAGAAATGCAAAAGATTTCTCTCTGTAGAAAAGATAACTTCAAAAGTTATACTTTACTGCCCTACGGACTACCCAGATTTTTCTCTAACTTAAAAAATCTTATTAAGATGTGCTTTTTCTGATGAACTATATGAGTCCCAGCTCCTCAAACATTTTTAAAACCAGCTTTATTGTCTAATTATTAATGAATTGAATAAAGTTTTGACTTGTGTTCATTCTGTATTTCTACAAAAGTCACGTTTTTAACTTTTGAAAATTGTATTTGACAAAAACATGAGTTAAAAAAGTGAGATGGTCATCCAAATGGCTAATAAAATTCAGAATTGAGAACATTCATTCAGAACACACATCAGTTCAGAATTTGGAATATTCATTGTACTTTTCACTAACCAGTTGACACCTGTGGCATTTGATTAGGTTCTGAGCATTTCACTTTTAACACGATGTTATTCACACAGAGACCTATAAGAAGAGAGCAACCAAATGAGAGGTGTTAAAAACATGTTAGATGGGGCTGGGCATGGTGGCTCACACCTGTAATCCCAGCACTTTAGGAGGCCAAGGTGCGTGGATTGCCTCAGCTAAAGAGTTTGAGACCAGCCTGGGCAACATGGTGAAACTCCTTCTCTACTAAAATGTAAAACAATGAGCCAGGCATGGTGGCATGTGCCTATAGTCCCAGCTACTTAGAAGGCTGAGGCAGGAGAATTGCTTGAACCCAGAAGGTGGAGGCTGCAGTGAGCCAAGTTTGAACCACTGGATTCCAGCCTGGGCAGCTGTGAGACTCTGTCTCAGAAAAAAAAAAGAAAAAAAAAAAAACAGCCCGGTGGCTCACACCTGTAATCCTAGCACTTTGAAAGACTGAAACAGGTGAATCGCTTGAGGTCAGGAGTTAAAGACCAGCCTGGTGACTATGGCAAAACACCATCTCTACTAAAAATACAGAAATTAGCCGGACACGGTGGCGCATGCCTGTAGTCATAGCCACTCAGGAGGCTGAAGAAGGAGAATCTCCTGAACCTGTGAGGTGGAGGTTGCAGTGAGCTGAGATCGCACCACTGCACTCGAGCCTGGGTGACAGAGCGAGACTCCATCTCAAAAAAAAAAAATTAGATGAATTATTAATGGAATTAAGGAACAAAGATTCAAGAGGAATAATGTGTGATGGCAGTTTTAAAGTGTTATCTCTGATTCCCTTAAATGTGACAAATCACAGTGCTGTGTGAACTGAGGAGTCATTAACTTCTCTGGGTCTTAGTTTTTAATCTATAAAATGAATGAGTTGAAGTAGCTATAAAATCCTAAGATAATTGTACTCAATATTGAAAGGTTATTGAATAAAAGAAGGATTAGACTTATTTTGTGCATTTCGTAAGAGCATGACTAAGCCGTCTGGTTAGAAGTTATAGAAAAATAGATTTTTGGCTGAGTGTGAAGAAAAGCTTTCTAACTATAAAAATTGTTCACAAATATAACAAGCTGTCATGTGAAGTACTGAGTACAGGTACCATTTAGGAGCACCTATTGAGATACTCGAGAGGACTTACCTGTTGGTGCCACTAAACTGCACACTCTGCAAAGTGAACCTCGGGGTCTAGTTAAACCCAGGAACATCTTTACTCGTCTTCGAGAGTAAATCCCAAATGGCTAACTCTGCATTTTGTCAAGTTTTCCTTCTTTTTTCATATTTTATGGTTTTATGTCTATTTCTGCTTCTTGGCCAAGTCTGCTAGTCTGTCTGTGTTTTGACTCACTTTTTATGGTCAAGCACAGTTGTGTCCTGAGTCAGATCATACTGGCTGGTGAGGACCAAATACATACCTCTCTTCCCAATTCTGCAGGAGCTTGAAAATAGCCATTATGGGAGAATTTACACCACAAAAATGGGCAAATGCTACACACACAGGGGTGTTCAATCTTTTGGCTTCCCTGGGTCACACTGGAAGAATTGTCTTGGGCCACACAAAAAATACACTAATAGAATGATAGTTGATGAGAAAAAGAATTGCAAAAAAAAAAAAAAATCTCATAATGTTTTAAGAAAGTTTATGAATTTGTGTTGGGCCACATTCAAAGCCATCCTGGGCTAAATGTGGCCTGTGGGCTGCAGATTGGACAAGCTTGCATTAAGACTTGCTTTGGGCCAGGCGTGGTGGCTCACACCTGTAATTCCAGCACTTTGGGAGGCTGAGGTGGGCGGATCACTAGAGGTCAGGAGTTCGAGACCAGCCTGGCCAATATGGTGAAACCCCATCTTTGAAAAAAAAAAAAGACTTGCTTTGGAGAGCTGGTATGGTGTATCTGCTCCCATGCGTCTCTTTTCACAGCTGACAGCTGGGAGCAGGCGCAGTGAGTCCATGTCATGTCTCAAACCGCTAGAGCAGTCTCAACTGCATAATCTAAAGAGCACCCTTGTGTAATTTGTGGCCATGGCCATGTCCCCTTCTAGAGCTAGACCCAAGACTCCAAGGCCAGTCTTGATTCCATGATTAAGAGATGGCCTTGTGTACATATAATTCTGATACGCACATGGCTGATTATTAACAGGAACTTGGTTTTTTATCAGATCATTTGGTGACCTCTGAGAGGTGGATAATGGGATCTATTTTCTGTTAAGGAAGAGATAATAGCTAATCTGGGTTGTCAGTCTTTTTGTTTGTCTATTTATCTACTTGTGAACTCTACTTAAGAAAATATTTTGTGCCTACTAGAAAAAAAACAGTCCTTTGAAAACTGGCATGGTGAGTTTTGTTTCTTTCTTTACTCTGACCTGTAGCTGAGGTTGTAGAGCTGAAGCAGCCAACTCTCTGTAATTGAGAAAAGCTTTTGTCTCTCACTGCATGTGTGAAATGCTTTCTTACCTCTGGAGGGTGTTAATAAATTACATTATAGGTCTATTAAATTAAAAGAACTCTGCTCTAATTGACTTATAGGGAATAATAACTGCTTACATCAATCCGATGTTTCCAGAATTCCTAAAAAATAAACTAAAATTTTAATACTCTAAATAGCCTTTTAATAAAAATTCTTTCAGAAAGTGCCAACTTAGAAACATTTTATGATAATCTACATATGTAATTTTATATATAAAATCTTATGTATAATGTATAACACATGTATATATGGATACATGTTATGTGTGTATATGTATATACGTAATATGCGTATACATATGTGTATGTATACATATATACATAATGTATATATGTGTACACAACACATATTATATATACATGTGTATATACATATACACACATACATGTGTATGTATACATATACATGCACATTTGTATGTATACACACACGTATACATATATATGTATGTATATAATATGTACACACATATACGTATGTACATAACACATATTTATACATGCCTGCGTACATATATGTATATATGTACAAAACTCATATTATTATATACATATATGCATACATATATGTATACATATACATGCATACATATATGTATACATATACATGCATACATATACACGGCTGTAATCCCAGCACTTTGGGAGGCCAAGGCAGGTGGATCATAAGGTCAGGCATTTGAGACCAGCCCGATGAAACCCCGTCTCTACTAAAAATACAGAAATTAGCCCGGCGTGGTGGCACTCGCCTATAATCCCAGCTATTCAGGAGGCTGAGGCACAAGAATCGCTTGAACCCAGGGGGTGGAGGTTGCTGTGAGCCAAGATTGCACTAGGGCATGCCAGCCTGTGCGAGAGTGAGACTCTGTCTCAGAAAAAAAGAAAAAAGAAAAAAGACTATACCAGGAGCAGTAGTGGCAGTAGGGCAAGTAATAGTGTAAAGAAGTACAAGAGTGTTTCTAAAGTGAAGTAATTTTTTTCATTTCTCAAGGAAAAAGTGAATAGTTTTGGTCTAAAGGCAAAGTGTCTGTTCTAGAACATGTAATAAGATAGGGAAAGACAAAACATAAATGGATGGATGTAGAAAATTGTAGAAGGTTTGCAAAAAGTAAACCATATTTGTCTTGCTTGTCTGAAAAGAAGCAATAAAATATGTTAACATTTGGCAACGTTTCCTCAGCTTTGATGGGCTTATTCAAAAGATAATTTTTTAAAAAAGGAACTTCGAATTCGTTATTGCCAAATATTGAATTGATGCAAAAATAGAATTTGGCTTTCTCTCTATTAAAATGACAGACTGGTCTTACAGCTCTTAACAAGGGGTAATAAACAGTTATTATTACCTTTTGTATAATCCATCCAGGTAGAAGAGATTTATACTGCACCAGAATAATCTTTTGTGCTTTGTGCTGATTTTATCATGTCCATTATTAAGTTTTAAAGAACAAAGTCTCTTCACATCTGAAAGAGCTGAGATTCCTTAAAATTGTTTTATCTACTTCTAGGCTTATTTAAAAATATTGTATTGATGCTTTAATGAATCGATAACTACATTTTTTTTCTCAGGCACTCGTGACAGTGTCTTAATTGTGGACCAAATCTCCTATTAAATCTGTGGCTTTGGCTTCTTAAGATTACACTTTAAATTCAGAAAAAATGGAGTTCTCAGGATGATTTTACACTTGAGTACCCTAGCAACTCCCAGAGAACCTCTGAGAAATCACAAGGACATGCTCCTTCAACTTAGGAAAAACAGAATGATAGAAATAATTAGGTTTGTCGAGTGGCTTGATACTTTTTAAAGAACTCAACGTGTTGTAAGAGTAGCTTGGGAAAAGTTGTCTAATCAGAAGAGATGGCCCGCTTTCCCTAGTTTAAGTTTTATAGGTACAATTAACATAAATAGTTCAGAGAGCCTGCACTTTACAGAAAGGTCCTAATGATTTTGCAATGTCTTTATTCATACTATGTCCTTACCCTCAGGGGAAACATTGATCAAACCCTTTCAAGACACTCATGTGTCAGATAACTTTGTTCCCTTCCGTTCTGTGTACTGTAATAAAGGAACTACAGCCATGCAGTCTTCCAGGTCTTTTCTGCTTCTCTCACGCTTCCCTCAAGGCTCTGCTGTAACTTACAACCCAGAGATCAGATCTTCAACAAAAAAGTCTTAGAGCCTCACAGAAAGGACTATACTAGATACTCTTTAACTATTGATACTTCAAAGGATGGACTCCTCAATACAAGTTTCTGAGCTGGCATCCCTTAGACAACTTTCAGACTGAACCAGGGAACTAAGTCAGGATTTCCAGGATTCGTTTTTTTGGTCTGGAAACAGAAAACTTTGTGAAATCAGATTGCTGACCCAAGACTCAGCAATACAAGAATTAATTATTAGGACCAAAGAAACTGATGAGACAAATGTAATCATGGTTATTTGTTCAAAATATCTATTTCCTCATGAAATATATATACGTGTGTGTGTGTATTCATGTATATATGATATACATATATATTTGTCTAATGCCTAATTTTCTGATGGGTGTGTTATTAATATTCTAGGTGGCAAATAGTATTGCCTTTTTTTTTAAAAGTAATTCTTATCTCTTAGTGATACATGCTGAAACACTTTTATATAAAATGATACAATGTCTGGGATTGGCTTCAAAATAATCTGAGTGGAAGAGTGAATGGGGAAGATGAATTAACTCTGTGTTGACAATTGTTAAGCAGGCTGGTGGGTACATGAGGGTTCATTATGCTAATTTCTCTACTTTTATATCTGTTCAAAATTTTTGTACAATAAAAACTGTTTTTAAAATGTCTTCACAAAGTTTCCTGTGTTTTTTAAGCTTTTCTTTTCTTTTCTTTTTTTTTTTTTTTTTTTTTGAGACAGAGTTTTGCTCTGTTGCTCAGGCTGGAGTGCAATTGCATGCTCTTGGCTCACTGCAACCTCCCCCTCCCGGGTTCAAGTGATTCTCCTGCCTCAGTCTCCTGAGGAGCTGGTATTACAGGAACCCACCATCACACCTGGCTAATTTTTGTATTTTTAGTAGAGATGGGGTTTCACCATGTTGGCCAGGCTGGTCTCGAACTCCTGACCTCAGGTGATCCTCCCATCTCAGCCTCCCAAAGTGCTAGGATTACAGGCATGAACCACCACGCCAGGCCCATAAGTTTTTCACACCATTAAATACACATCTTATTTAAAAATATGCTCACAGGGTGCGGTGGCTCGTGCCTATAATCCTGTCACTTTGGGAGGATGAGGCGGGAGGATCACCTGAGGTCAGGAGTTTGAGACCAGCCTGGCCAACATGGTGAAACTCTGTCTCTACTAAAAATACAAAAAAATTAGCTGGATATGGTGGCACAAGCCTGTAATCACAGCTGCTCGGGAGGCTAAGGTAGGAGAATTGCTTGAACCTGGGAGGCAGAGGGTGCAGTGAGCCGAGATCGCACCACTGCACTCCAGCCTAGTGACAGAGCGAGACTCCATCTAAAAACAAAACAAAACAAAACAAAACTCTCAAACTACTATTTCCTTATCAATCTTTTTCTTGAATTAAGGTTGTTTTTAATATTTATAAGTAATGAGGGAATAAACCTTTTTATGTGTAAACTTTTCACTATATTTTGGTTTATTTTTATTGTATATGTTTAAGATATACAACATAATGTTTTGGTATACATATACATAGTGAAATGATGACTATAGTTGATATGGTTTGGCTTTGTGTCCCCACCCAAACCTCATCTCGAATTGTAATCCCCACATGTGGAGGGATGGAGGTGATTTGATCATGGGGGCAGTTACCGCCATGCTGTTCTTATGACAGTGAGTGAGTTCTCGTGAGCTCTGATGGTTTTATGTAGTTGGAAGTTCCCTTTTTGTTCTCTCTCTCTGCTGCCTTGTGAAGAAGGTGCTCGCTTCCCCTTCACCTTCTACCATGATTGTAAGCTTCCTGAGGCCTCCTCATGGAAGTGTGAGTCAATTAAACCTCTTTCCTTTAAAAATTACCCACTCTCAGATATTTCTTTATAACAGTGTGAAAACAGATTCACACAGTAGCCAAGCAAATTAACATATCCAACTTCTCACATTAAGTAAGTATGTGGTGCAAACACCTGAAATCTACTCTTAGCAAATTTCCAGTATAGAATACAGTATTATCAACTATAGTCATCACCCTGTATATTAGATTTTTAGGTTATTCGTCCTACATAACTACAAATTTGTACACTTTGACCAGCATCTCCATTCATGTTCCATTCTCCCTCCACCCCTGGTAAACACCATTCAACTCTTTGTTTCTATGTATTCAGGTATTTTAGATTCCATATATAAGTGAGACCATGTGGTATTTTTTGTGCATATGTTATGTTTCACTTAGCATAATCTTCATATTGTTGCAAATGACAGGGGATCCTTCTTTCTTTTTTCTTTTTTAAATTTTTTGTAGAGATGGGATTTCTCCATGTTGGTCAGGCTGGTCTCGAACTCCTGACCTCGGGTAATCCACTCACCTTGGCCTCCCGAAGTGCTGGGATTACAGGCATTAGCCACCGAGCCTGGCCGATCCTTCTTTCTTAAGGCTCAATAACATTCCGTTGTGTGTGTGTATAGACATACATATATCACAATTTCCTTATTCATTCATCTGTCAGTGGACACTCTTTAATTGTTTCCACATCTTGGTTATTGTGAATAATGGTGCAATGAACATGGGAGCACAGACATCTTTTTAAGGTACTGACTCAATCCTTTTAGGTGTATATCTAGAGGAGGGATTTCTGGATCATATGGCAGTTGTATTTTTAATTTTTGGGGGAACTTCCATACTATTTTTCATAATTTTGCATTTTCATTCAATTTTCATACAATTTTGCATTCCCACCAACTATATATAAGGATTTCCTTTTCTCCGTGTCTTCACCAACACTTGTTATCTCCTGTCTTTTTTATAATAGCCATCCTACCTCATTGTAGTTTTGATATGCATTTCCCTGATGACTAATGATGTTGAATACCTTTTCGTATACTGGTTGGCCATTTGTGTGTCTTCTTTGGAAAAGTGTCTACTCAGGGCCTTTGCCCATTTTTTAATCAGGTCATTTGGTGTTTTGGATTTGTTTGTTTTTGCTATTGAGTTGTGTGAGTCCCTTATATATTTTGGATATTAGGCCTTTATCAGCTATATGATTTGCAAATATTTTCTTTTTTGGAGGGAAGAGGAGATGGAGTCTCACTCTGTCACCCAGGCTGGAGCACAGTGGCACTCACTGCAACCTCCGCCTCCTGGGTTCAAGCAATTTCCCTGCCCCAGCCTCCTGAGTAGCTGGGACTATAAGTGCACACAGCCATGCCTTGCTAATTTTTTGTATTTTAGTAGAGGCAGGGTTTCACCATGTTGCCCAGGCTGGTCTTGAACTCCTGAGCTCAGGCATTCCACCTGCCTCAGCCTCCCAAAGTGCTAGGATTACAGGCATGAGCTACAATGCTTGGTTGATTTGCAAATATTTTCTACCACTCCACAGGTTGCCTTTTCATCTTGTTGATTCCTTTGCTGTACGGATACTTTTTCATTTGATGTAGTCCCACTTGTTTAATTTTGCTTTTGTTGTCTATGTTTTTCTTGTCATATCCATGAAGTCATTGCTAAGATCAATGTCGAGGAGATTCCCCACTTGTTTTCTTCTAGGAATTTTATAGCTTTTGGTCTTACATTTTAATTTTTAATTCATTTTGGGTTGATTTTTGTGTATGATGTAAGAAAAGGGCCAGTTTCATTCTTTTGCATGTGTATGTGCAATTTCCTTAGCAGGCTTTATTGAAGAGATTGTGCTTTCCTCATTGTGTGCTCTTGGCATCTTTGTCAAAAAGCAATTGATGCTATATGTTTGGGTTTATTTCTGGGCTCTCTATTCTGGTTCCACTGGTCTATGTATCATTTTTATGCCAGTGCCACACCATTTTGATTACTAAAGCTTTGTAATATAGTTTGAAATCAAGAAATGTGATGCTTCTCTTTGTTCTTCTTTCTTAAGATTGTTTTGGCTATTCAGGGTCTTTTTTTGATCCACTAAGTATTTTAGAATGACTTTTTTTTTTGAGATAGAGTCTTGCTGTGTCACTCAGGCTGGAGTGCAGGGTGCGATTTTGGCTCACTTCAACCTCTGCCTCCCAGGTTCAAGCTATTCTCCTGTCTCAGCCTCCCAAGTAGTTGGGACTACAGGCTCCCACCACCACATTCAGCTAATTTTGTTTTTTGTATTTTTTGTAGAGATGGGGTTTCACTACGTTGGTCAGGCTGGTCTTGAACTCCTGATCTTGTGATCCACTCACATAGGCCTCCCAAAGTGCTGGGATTAAAAGCATGTGCCACTGTGCCTGGCTAGAATGATTTTTTTCTACTTCTGTGAAAAATGCCATTGAAATTTCAATTGATATTATATTGAAACTATAGGTCACTTTGGGTATGTCAACTAAAGAATCAAGAGGTTCAGACATTAGGAAAGGAGAGCTTTATCTTACATAAAGAATTGAAGCCTGTAGGGTGGCCATTCTGACAGGCTGGGAAGTGCAGCCTCCAGCCAGAAACCAGAAACTAGCACTTCAAGGGTTAGAAAAATAAGACAGGGGTTTATGCTGAGTGGCATAGCCAAATAAACACATTTAATAAACTATAGGAAGAGTCATGAATATTTAAGAAAGGAGAAACATGTGCATGCACAGTTGAACTTTATGCATCTTTGTGGGTACCATGTTAAAAATATGGTTTTGTTAGCATGATCTGAGAGTAGTTTTTGGTCCTCTGATGGCAAAAGATGAAGCAGAAGACATGAAAACTTTCATTGCACATCCTCCATGGACTGGCCAGAACCACTCCATGGCTGATGGTCTCTTACCAGGAAGGAACACTGGTTATTTGTTGTGTTGAAAATACAAAAGGGAGGGGCAGCATCAGGTGGTTGGTTGAAACCAGTGGTGCAGTGAGTTTTTTTGAAAGGGCTGATTTCTGTGTAGCCCTTAGGGAAGAAAGCCTACATGGTGGTTAGTGAGAAAGAGGGTATAAGAGGAGGTATATCTGACTGGAAACTAAGTTTCTAAGGTTCCTCTGAGGTCCCTTTGACCAAGAGCGGGCTGACTGGTTGAAGAGCTTAGGATTCATTTTTATTTCTCAGGTAGTACAGACAAGTTAACAATATTAGTTCTTATAATGCACAAACATAGGATATCTTTACATTCATTTGTGTCTTCTTTAATTTCTTTCGTCAGTGTTTTATGGTTTTCGGCGTACAGATCTTCCCCTTCCTTGATTAAGTTTTTCCTAAGTATTTTATTATTTAAGATGCTGTATTATAAACTGCATTGTTTCTCTTGGTTTTCTTTTCAGATAGCTCATTATTGGCTTACTGTATTCTGAACTATTCCTCAGAAGAGGACTTGTTGGATCAAGGGGATATAAAATTCTAAGGCTCTTGATTACAGAGCTATTATGTTTGCCAAACAGCTTTACCAATATACACAACCACACCCTCATCGGCATTGGGTATTTTTTATTTTATTTTAGTATTTTCCACTTTTGTGAGGAAGATAGTATCTTGTCATAATTTCCATTTGAGAATTATTTGCAGTAGTCTGTTCCTGTGCTGCTATTTGAAATTTCAATATTTTGTGCTCAGTTTTGCTTGGATGATCTTTCCTACTGGGCATGGATTTTGATACTTGATTGCTGGTGGTCATGATCCCTTGCCCCTAAACCAAGGGAAATTCCTGGAGGCTCTAACACTGTGATCCTGAAATTTTCTGGCTCTTGATGTGAGAAAGATCCAGATGAATGGGAAGGAACAGGTATTGGCTGGCACAGTTGACGTTTCTTGAGTCAGAAAGATAGAATGCTGCCCCAAACACGTCAGAAGCCAGACATGGAAAAAACAAACTGTAACTAGAGCCTGGAGTCCGGGAAGAGACATCTGGTTTAATATGTAAAACTTCAGCCAGGTTCAGTGGCGCGCACCTTTAATGCTAGCAACTCGGAGGCTGAGGCAGGAGAATTGCTTGAACCTGGGAGGCGGAGGTTGCAGTGAGCCGAGATTTTGCCATGTCACTCCAGCCCAGGTGATAGAGTGACACTCTGTCTCAAAAACAAATGAACAAACAAAACAAAACAAAACAAAATCACTGGTGAAGTTTTACATCCCAATTATGTTCTTTGTCATTAAATTGGGGAGAAAGAAAGTGAGTTTCCCAGACCTATAAACTATCTATTGGCTAATATCTTTATTTTAAAGTTGGATATAGCAAATGTCAACGTTATTTAATGAAAATAAAGTATGCCGAGAAACCCCTAGTTTGCTTGGTTTTGAGACTATTTTGCAGGCAGCAAGTGGGGCAGATAGCTGGTCAGCTTTTAGTAAGTGGTTTGAAAGTATAAGGAGTAAACCACCTGTTAACAGGGATAGGGAAACAATTTATTAGCTCCTCTTAAGTCAAGCTTTGTTGGATGTAATACTAAAATTTTCTGCATTACTCCAATACCAACTCTTCCATGATGATGATTTGAAACAAACAGACATATTAGGGGGAGAAAAAAAGGAGATAGGGTAGTAAAGTGGTACCTGCTTAATGGAGACCTTCTGTAAACATCATTACTGTTTTAAAGAATCGATTGACAAAATCGCCCTGCCTGGTTGCTGTACTCGAAAAATAAGTATAAATCAGAAAGATTGTGAAAGACTTTGGAATGGTCAAAAGATTACTGAATATCCTTTCAATAAAAACATAGGCCTTGTCTAGAAGACCCTAGGGGCTTTTCTGATTTTATAGGGGTCTGTGCTTTTCTTTCACTGCCTTTGACTAAGCTACTTTACAACTCTGTAAGTTGTAGAAAACCGATAGTGATGCAAATGATCCTTATCCATAGAGATGCAAATGAATTTTGTCCAATAGAGATACATTTGATTTTCCCTTGTAGAAAAGATGATTCCAACCATTACATTTTATGGGCCTATTAACAAGTTTTGCAACTATTAGCAATTTTATTTCATCCTTTGTGATTGCCTATATATATGTGTCTGTTCTTCAGATTTTTCCTTTAAACTTGTGACATCTTACTGGTTTTCTCATTAATAAAAGAGTTATATAAAATCTTTGGCACTTCTTCATTTTATATTTGTAGGAGAGTCGTGATTTTAATTTAAAGAGAATTATTGGCCGGGCACAGTGGCTCACGCCTATAATTCTAGCACTTTGGGAGGCCAAGGCGGGCAGAGCACAAGGTCAGAAGTTTGAGACCAGCCTGACCAACATGGTGAAACCCCGTCTCTACTAAAATACAAAAATTAGCCAGGCGTGGCGGTGCACACTGGCAATCCCAGCTACTCAGGAGGCTGAGGCAGGAGGATCACTTGAACCCAGGAGGCGGAAGTTGCAGTGAGCCGAGATTGCACCATTACACTCCAGCCTGGGAAACAGAGCAAGACTCAGTCTCAAAAAATATATTATTATTATTTTTTTTTTGACGCAGAGTCTTTCTCTGTTGCCCAGGCTGGAGTGTAGTGATACTCTCATGGCTCACTGCAGCCTTAATCTCCCAGGCTCAAGCAATCCTCCCGCCTCAACCTCCTTAGCAGCTGGAACTGCAGGCATGTGCCACCAAGCCTGGCTAATTTTTTGTGTTTTTAGTAGAGATGGGTTTCGCCATGTTGCCCAGGCTGGTCTCAAACTCCTGGGCTCAAGCAATTCACCCTCCTTAGCCTCCCAAAGTGATCCACCTTGCTGGGCCCTTGAAATAATTATCTTTTAACAATTCCAAGCTCAAGTAAATATATATTAATTTCTTCCAAAAATGTTAATGATTTTTTTTTTTCCTGAGAGGCACCAGATTTTTCTAACATCTGTACAAGGAGACCAGGTTCCAGGACTCAAACAAACCTCCAAAATAGGCAGATCTTCTTCTCAGATACTCTGTTATAATGTAAAACCATGACTGAGGTTTGCCTACACTAAGCTTGACTATGCAGTTTCTAAGGACATGAGTTCAGCCATTGCTTGCTCATAAAAATACTCAGAAGTACTCAAACTGCAAAAGACGAATGAAGAAAAACAATAAAGAATGGAAAATGTGGCCGGGCATGGTGGCCACGCCTGTAATTCCAGCATTTTAGAAGGCCGAGGCAGGTGGATCATGAGGTCAGGAAGTTGAGACCATCCTGGCTAACACTGTGAAACCCCATCTCTACTAAAAATACAAAAGATTGGCTGGGCATGGTGGCACGCGCCTCTAGTCCCAGCTACTCAGGAGGCTGAGGCAGGAGAATCACTTGAACTCGGGAGGCGGAGGTTGTAGTGAGCTGAGATCGTGCCACTGCAGTCCAGTTTGGCAATAGACCAAGACTCCGTCTCAAAAAAAAAAAAAAAAGGAATGATGGGATAGCAATAAAATATAAACTTGATAGTTCCTCCCTTTCACACCAAGAAAAAGACATGTTTTGAGTTGGTTCTTGTTTGAAGCAGTGTTATCTCTTGTAAAGAGCCTTACAGCTAAGCACTAACTGGTTTTCCAGTGCTGAAGAGAGTTAAGGCTTTACGAAATGTTTTGAACTCATGTTTAGCATGGACATAAGAAGTGAGTAAGGTTGAGAATGAGAGCATGGTTCCCAAAGTTTCCCTCTGAATGGTGAAATGTCTGCTGAAGGGGTTCAGAGCATGCCAATTCAACATAAAACTGTAGGAGACCAGAATATGCCACCCCCAAATATGCCTCTTTGGCATAAGGATTATTTTGAGCTGGTTATTTTGAGAAACCACAGACATAGGAGAAGCTCTGAAAACAAGAGTAGAAGTTACCTTTTTGTAAGAGAAATTTATATTTACAAAGGAAATCTCCATTTGTAAGGGTGTCTCCCAATCTGTATCAGGAAGAGAAGGATGACTAAATATTAGACTCTCCTAGATGGAGAAGGCACTGACAAAGCTGCGTAACACACCTTATCCTTGTTTATCAAACTTTCCTGACCATCTCACCCTAACCATAACTGGCCTTCTGCCTACACCCTTTCTTTGCTTGAGCAAATGATAATATTTAAGCCTAAAGTTTTAACTACTCCTTGAGATCTACTCTAGAGATCTGCTCTTGGAGATTTGATCTTTGAGAGTTCCCTGAGCATCTCCTATATTTACAGGAGGCATACATGTTATTAAACTTTTGTTTTTCTTTTGTGAATTTGTCTTTTGTTATAAGAAGTCCCAGTTAATAATTTCAGAGGTTATTGAAAAAATTATTTTTCCTTTTGTGCACTGCAGAAGCAAGAAACGAGGTCCAAAGGTGAACTAAGAGGGCACAAAAAGGGTACTATAAATGTCAGCCTCCGCCATTTCCCTGCGAGGGCCTCCTGCTGCAGTTCTGGGACAAAGGTGAGTCTCCTGAATCTTGGAGCTGTGTTTCCACAGCCCCTTCTTATGTACATTTTTTTTTTTAAGAGATGGGGTCTCCCTATGTCTCACAGGCTGGTCTCAAACTCCTGGGCTTAAGGGATCCTCCCACCTTGGCCTCCCAAAGTGTTGGGATTTCAGGCATGAGCCACCACACCTGGCCAGTACATCCTAACTAACCCAAAATCTGTACAGTTCTGTCCACATGATGCTACTGCCTTCTCTTGAGTCTCAGTGGGGGCTCATTAAGGAGTCTAGGCTCCAGACCATCTTGGTCAGACTTGACTGAAGAAAACTGCAATGTAGGAGGGAAAGTTTGTAAGCTGTTTGCTAAAGATGACTGTCCCCATAATCCTAGGAAAGGCTCCAAAATTAAACTTCATGTTGAGTCTCTTTAGATATTCTCCAGATCCTAACCTAGTTTTCCAGCTCTTTGAGAAGGCTCCACTCTCATAGAAAGCAAAGTACGTAAGCGTTAAGAGCCCAGGTTGTGGCAGGAAACCATATGGATTCTCAATCTTGGTCCCACTGTTTGTTAGTTGTATTGTAATCTCAGCGGGTGGAGAGGAGGCTTAAATTCTGTGTATTGGCTCATCCATATATAAAATGGGGACAATGATCCTATTGAGTTCACAGGGATGTTGTGAAGTTTAAATGAGTTAACTCAAATAAAACACTTAGAATAGTGCCTGGCACTAGTAGGTGCTAAACGTTAGCTAAGAAGCAGAGTGTGACTAAGAGCTGGATTCAAATCATGACACGCCACTTACAAACTATGTGTCGTATGGCAAGTTATTGAACTTCTCTGTGCCCCTGTTATAGTATATAGCTAGGCAGGCATGAACAGGGTATGAGTGGGCCCCACAACCTCCAACCAGGAATGTCAGGTGACCATCAGGTGATGGTCAGGCAGTTTTTAACTGTCTCTCTAAAATAATAATAATTGCAGGTGGGCATGGTGGCTGACACTTGTAATCCTAGCACTTTGGGAAGCTGAAGTGGGTAGATCACTTGAGGTCAGGAGTTTGAGACCAGCTTGGAAAAACCTTGTTTCTACTAAAACTACAAAAATTAGCCAGGCGTGGTGGTGGGCTCCTGTAATCCCAGCTACTCGGGAGGTTGAGGCAGGAGAATCACTGGAAGCCAGGAGATGGAGCTTACAGTGAGCTGAGATCATGCCACTGCACTCCAGCCTGGGTGACAGAGCCAGACTCCTTCTGAAAAAATAGTAATAATAATAATAATAGGCCACAGCTGGTGCCAGGGAAAGGCTGTCTCCCAATAGGAAAAACCTGAAATTGGTGATCAGTAGCTTCCTGATAGTGAGAGAGGTCAGGCAAGCAGTTAGGGTGGGTCCTTGGCAAAATTCTTTCAAACAGAAGAACAGCCTGAAAAATCAAGCTGCAGGCACAGATAAAGGAACTTGCACAGGAGGGCCTTGCCTAAGACACGTCCATGCCACCTAGATAAGAAAGGCTACACAGGAGATGTGCCCAGACATGCTCACAATGGAAAATTCCATCCCCTGACACATGCACAGTAAGGGGAACAAAGCAATATGGAGTAACTCAAGCTAAGGGCCTACATGCCCACTAGGAGGGTGGGGTGGATCTACTGGAAATTCATGCCTTATGTAAATGAGATGCCCAGCCCTCGTCGGTTTCTTTTAAAAGCCTTTGTGTTCAACTGTGAGATGGCATCCCTCTTTTGGGCCCCCTCTCCGTGGTGGAGAGCATTCTTCTTTCACTCATTAAACTCTCACTCCAACCTCACCCTTGGTGTCCATGCTCCTTAACTTTCTTGGCTGTGGGACAAAGAACTTTGGGTAGACCTCAGACAGCAAGACTGCAACAGTAAGATCTCAGGAATTGGGTGAGTGGGCTCACACATGTATACTAGGAGGCAAAACGGTGGAGTTAAACTGGTGTGTGACCTCCTAGGGACATTTGGTTGGTGAGAAGTGACCATGCATACAACTCCAGTAACACACTGTGAGTGCTCCTCTCCCAAGTACTAGCAGCCACTAGTACTCGTATAAAACCCCAGGTCAAAAGGTCAAACCATGCCCTTGATTTCTCAAGTCGCCTGTTTGGCCCTCTTCCAAGTGTACTTTACTTTCTTTTCACTCCTGCTTTAGAGCTTTTTTTTTTTTTAGATGGAGTTTCACTCTGTCGCTCAGGCTGGAGTACAACTACCTCCCAGGTTCAAGCGATTCTCCTGCCTCAGCCTCCCAAATAGCTGGGATTATAGGCATGTGCTACCACGCCTGGCTAATTTTTGTATTTTTAGTAGATATGGGGTTTCTCCATGTTGGTCAGGCTGGTCTTGAACTCTCGACCTCAGGTGATCTGCCCTCCTTGGCTTCCCAAAGTGCTGGGATTACAGGCGTGAGCCACCGTCCGGCCTAAAGCGTTTTAATGAACTTCCACTCCCGCTCTAAAACTTGCCTTGGTCTCTTCTTCTGCCTTAGGCCCCTCAGTTGAATTCTTTCTTCTGAGGAGGCAAGAACTGAGACTTCTGTAGACCCATAAGGATTTGCTGGAAGTTCCTCAACTTTGAAATTGGGAAACAGTAGAATCTAACTCACAGAGTTGTTGTGAGGATGGAAGAGTTAATATGTGTAAATAACTTCACATAGCACTGATTAAAAGTATACGTTGTATCAAGTAATTATTACTACATTTATAATTAGTGCTGTTTTATTTTTTTAATTTATTTTATTTTTTCAAGGTGCTGTTAAATATTAGTGCTGTTTTTATGTATACTTCCTCAGTGCAAGCCTTCTTTAGGAAAACTCACCCCAATGGGAAAGAAGAGATGGAAAGGGAACCTATAAACTAAAAGAGACATAAGAAAGATCAACAATTCACATTGTTTGAACCTTCTTTGGATCCTGATTCAAACAACAAAATGTATTAAGAAAAAAACCAAAAAACAGTCCAGGCTCGGTAGCCCCTGGGACACTGGTAATCTCAGCATTTTGGGAGGCCAAGGCAGGATAGTTCGAGGCTAGGAGTTCAAAACTAGCCTCATCAAAGTAGGAAGACTCCTGTCTCTACAAAAGAAAAATTTTTAAATTAGCTGGGCATAGTGGTGCATAGCTGCTGGTAGTCCCAGCTGCTGGGGAGGCTGAGGTAGCAGGATTGCATAAGCCCATGAGTTTGAGGCTGCAGGGAGCTGAGATGGCACCAATGCACTCCAACCTGGGCAACGGCACAAGACCTGGTCTAAAAAACACAAAAAGACAGTTATAAGCTAATTGAAAATGCATTGACAAGATACCTGATGGTGTAGAGGAGGAAAAGTAACTTTCTACCCTTCTGAGTTCTTAATTGCAAAGCACCCCTATAACAAAAGAGAATAACAAGGGATAAATAAACATCAGTTTAGTAATATGTATACCTTTCTGTCTCGACAAAATAAATTTAAGCCCCTGTGAATTCAGGCTTAACTATTATCCTCTGCTCAAACAGAGAAAAAAGTGTGTTGGGACCAGTTCTGGGGAGGTAACTGGGAAAAGCATGATAAACAAGGGTAAGGTTTATTATGAAGGTTGAAGTCAGTGACTTTCCCATTCACAAGAGTTTTTTTGGTAATTTTGTCATCCTTCTCTTCCTGATATAGAGGAGACACCCTTACAAATGGAGATTTGCTTTATAAATGTAAATCTCTTTTAACAAAATGGTAATTTCTACTTTCTTTTTAGAGCTTCACTTGTGGCTGCTGTTTCTCAAAATAATCCTTATGCCAAAAAGGCATATCGTGGAGTGGCATATCGTGTCTCCTACAATGGTGCTGAGGAATTACTATTAATTGTTTTAGGTAAGATAAGAATACTGTGGTCATGTAAAAGTCATTTTTTAGTCAAAAATGAAATCATATATGGCATAGGATTTTTTTTTTTTTTTGGCATAGAATTTTCTTTAACGTTATGTGGTGGCGGGGGATGGGTTGTGGGAGATGTAAGTTTGTCCAAAGTTTGTGAATTGGTGATGAGAACACAGAGTTTCATTAATCTATTCTGTTTTGTTTTCTGTATGTCATAATTTTTGAAAATTAGGAGGAAGAGAAAAAAAAGCGGAAGAGGAAGAAAAGAAAACTATACCAGGATCTTATGTTAACTTAGGAGTCATCTCGCTCCTCCTGGAATCCGCACAATCAGTAGGACCCAGCAATCTCCCCAGGATGTTTTCTAAAGTTTAAGTTACTATGTCAAGAGCAGCATCATAAAACCTGCAGCCAGAGAGCTGAAGGTCGGCTTTGACACCCTGAGTTTCAACCACCTCAAGTTTTCCTTGCCAGTATGAGGTGAAGACACACTTTTGCATCCTCTCAGGGCATCCTCTAGGGTGTGTCTTTCACACAGCATAACACACAAGCTCGTGTGCACACACAGACACACACACACACACACACACATTTTCCAAGGACAAAAACTAATTTTCAGAAAGAGTGGAGTCAAAATTTGTTTTTCCATGTGCAAAATCTTTTCAGAGCTCCTTTTTCTCACAAAGGAGATAGCTCTCAATTGTCACTTTTATGCAGAACGATGTTAGTTCCCTTTGTTTGTCCTCATATTGTCCCTGAGATCTTCCACTGCATAAGAAATGGGATCCATTCCAGAGCCATCCTCCTGTCCGTGGACTCCCTTAGGCTCACAAAGACCCAGAAAATACATTAATATTTAAGGTTTGTTTTCTGTTTCTTTTGCCACTTTGTCCAGGCCCTCACATCTTTCCACTGTAGAGATTACAGGATGCAGAAAGATGTGAAGGTTTAATCTCCTCTGCAAGCAAACCCCTGAGGTCGGGAAAGAGAGAACTGTGGAGGACACGGCATGGGGGGGAAGATAGTTTATTCTTTCATTCACAAGAAACATAATAGATATCACAGATTGTTAGATCTGAAAGGGCCTTAAAGATAATTCTGCACCAACCCATTCAATTTTACAGTGGAGAATGCTGCTTAGACAGTCAAAGGGAGCATTTGCCTTACACAGGGTGCTTATAATACATATGTAAAGACTCCTCACAAAAACTTGGCTCATAATTAAAATGTTAAAAACGGAGAAAACATTCTCTTTGGATTTTTTATCACTAAATTACTCCCTTAGCCCCCACCTTTAAAAAGATGATTTTACATACACTCAAATATTTATTATAACTTTTAATTTCAAAATTATCTGCCATTTCCTTGTTGCAGAAATCCTTGAGGCAAACACGCTGAAGGATGCGGCTCACCAGCAGCTTATCAAGGGCCAACCAGGGAGCGATCCACCCCCCAGTGTGGGCAATAAGAAGGAACCTCGTCTAGAGAAATTAAAAACTATAACAAAGCCAACGAAGAGTTGGTCTGCTTTTCATTATCACCATTCTCTGCAATTCTAAACAATGTCACTGATAAAAGTGTCCTCCCTGAAAAAAATGTCTTCTTGGTCTAAATTCTAAACAATTGCTGCAGTTTCCTTGAGTTTTAATATATAAATAAGCTTCAAATTAGCACATTTTTATTACATTTCCTTTCATAAACATTGTATTCTAGTAGAAATGAATTCGGAGAACTCCCACTTACCCAATTAGCCTTCGACGCACATGGGCTCAACGTCACAAGTGTGTTTTGATAGTAAGACCTCTGATGCCTGTGGTCCTTCATATTTCTGCATTTAAAATTGTGATGAGTAGTAAATAATGATAGCACAACAATTTTAAAGATGAAGATAGCTGGGCATGGCAGTGTGTGCCTGTAATCCCAGCTACTTGGGAGGCCAAGACAGGAGAATCACTTGAACCCGGGAAGTGGTTGCGGTGAGCCAAGATCACACCATTGCACTCCAGCCTGGATGACAGAGTGAGACTCCGTCTCAGTAAATAAATAAATATGAAGAAACAGGACTTAAGTTACTTCAATTCTGCCATTTGATGCAACCACTTTGTTTTTATTTTGTTAACTGCAAATTTTGGTTCATATGTGAAATATTTTATTGAATTTGAATACTATCTTTAAAGTAGAAACTTACTCTTTTTAAATTGTCGATTGCTTTAAAACTAAAAATAGGCCGGCGTGGTGGCTCAAGTCTTTAATCCCAGCACTTTGGGAGGCCGAGGTGGGCGGATCAACTTAGGTCCAGAGTTCAAGACCAGCCTGGCCAACGTGGTGAAACCCCATATCTACTAAAACTACAAAAATTAGCCAGGCGTGGTGGTGTGCGCCTGTAATCCCAGCTATTCAGGAGGCTGAGTGAGAAGAATTGCTTGAACCCAGGAGGTGGAGGTTGCTGTAAGCTGAGATCGCGCCATTGCACTCCAGCCTGGGCAACAAGAGCGAAATTCTGTCTCAAAAAGAAAAAAAAAAAAACTAAAACTAAAAATACATCTAGAAAATAAAATATTATGTCAGTGATATAGTATAGTAATTACCTAAATACCGTTTACTGAAATTGTGGTTTTATTAAAATTTACTCATTAGTTACTAGAAAGTTTTTACATAAAATGTTAGACTATAACCAAGAGATGAAAATTCAAACTACTAGATAGATATAACTTTCAAAATGACCAAAAATGTTGTTCTTATGTTGCTAGAAGAAATGAAAAGGGGAATGCTGTAATACCATCATTTTCACCAAGACCTGGATACTCACTCTAGGCGGTGGATCAGAGGATGCCAGTATTTGTGGCAATTCAGTCATTTTCTTGAATATTTGCCAAGAAGAAAAACACTTTAAAATTTTCATGCCAGGCATGGTGGCTTATGACTGTAATCCTAGCATTTTGGGAGGCTGAGGTGGGTGGATCACTTCAGCCCGGAAGTTCAAGACCAGCCTGGACAACATGGTGAAACATCATAAAAAATACAAAAATTAAGCAGGCATGGTGGTGTGTGCCTGTAGTCCCAGCTACTTAGGAGACTGAGACAAAAGGATTGCTTGAACCAACAAGACCAAGGTTGTAGTGGTTGCAGTGAGCCAGGATCTCACCACTGCACTTTAGCATGGGTGGCAGAGCAAGACCCTGTCTCAAAAAAACGGAAAAAAATTTCTCCAAATATAAATAAAATCTATGATGAATTTTCTTTTCTTTTCTTTCTTTTGAGACAGAGCTTTGCTCTGCTGCCAGGCTGGTGTGCAGTGGTGTGATCTCGGCTCCTGCAACCTCCACCTCCTGGGTTCAAGCCATTCTCCTGCCTCAGCCTCCCAAGTAGCTGGGACTACAGGCATGTGCCACCACACCTGGCTAATTTTTGTATTTTTAGTAGAGATAGATTTTTCACCGTGTTAGCCAGGCTGGTCTTGAACTCCTGACTTTGTGATTTGCCCACCTTGGCCTCCCAAAGTGCTGGGATTACAGGTGTGAGCCACCGCACCCAGCCGAATCTTCTGGAGGTCTTTTTTTGGGAAATAAGTGACTGTGGAGATGCTTGAAAGCCATTAGAATCAATCCCAGAGAAACTAAAACATAGAAATTATTGCAATTTCTGGCATTTACTGTGAAATGACATTTTTTATAAATCTCTGCTAAACTCATCCTTATTTTTAAGACTTTCCCTAACTATATCTGTTACTTCATATGAAATTAAAATCAATCAAAAGTGTTCTGTGATTAACTATGAATGAAGATAGACTGAGAAATTTGTTTTAAATACCTTTTAAGCATGAGTTTGCAAAGATCAGTTTTCATAAAATCATTTACACATTAGGTAACTTTAGCAATAAATCCCACCACAGGGACCCAGAGCTGGAGAGGAGTAGAATGGTGGTGGTAGTGGGGGCCAAAGAGTTTCTTCAAGACCTTAGAGAAAACAACACTTTATTTATTTATTTATTTTTGACACAGAGTTTAGTTCCAGGCTGGAGTGCAATGGTGTGATCTCAGCTCACTGCAACCTTCACCTCCCAGGTTCAAGCAATTCTCCTGCCTCAGCCTCCAGAGTAGCTGGCATTACAGGTGCACACCACCACACCCGGCTAATTTTTGTATTTTTAGTAGAGACAGGCTGGTCTCTAACCCCTGACCTCAAGTGATCCACTTGCCTCGGCTTCCCAAAGTGCTGGGATGACTGGTGTTAGCCACTGCGCCCGGCCTGAGAAAACAATATTTTAAAGACATCTAGCTAAACCAACTAAGAATTTGAGGTGGGGGTAGGTTTTTCTGTACAGTGGTGAATAGGCCAGTGAAACATTGTTTTGTCAATGTTATCATGACTTTATTTTTCTCACAGATTGGTATGTCCTAAAGAAATGCTGATAACAGTAATTTTCTTTCTCTTGCCACAAAAAGAAGGCCCAAAGAGAAGGTCCTCCAAGAAAGCAGAAGGCGTTCCCCCACCTTCCACCATGCCCACTGTCACAAGGATTTGCTGGGGCAAGTGTTTACTCATCTCGTAGAGAATCCACTCCTTTCTGCACAGGTGCAGAGCTTGCCAAATGCCACTGGGCTTCCCTCTTTCCTAAAAGGCCAGAATTCCTTAAGTCTCATTCCAGGCTTTCACATTATATGGATCACTTTTTTTTTTTTTTTCCCGATTAGGGGCAATGGGATCTTTCCTTTCATCCTCTGAAGTTTGATAATTTGAGTCTCTGGAATAAACTTGACAGTAGACAGATTAACAGGAAAAAGACATACAAATTAACACATGCATATACAAGGGGATCCCACATAGTAAAAGACTCAAAGAAGGGCCAGATGGTTGAAACTTTTTTTTTTTTTGAGACAGATTCTCACTCTGATGCCCAGGCTGGAATGCAGTGGCATGATGTTAGCTCACTGCAACCCCTGCCTCTGGGTTTAAGCAATTCTCCTGCCTCTGCCTCCCAAGTAGCTGGGATTACAGGCATGTGCCACTACACCTGGCTAATTTTTTGTATTTTTATTTTTAGACAGAGTCTCGCACTGTCGCCAGGCTGTAGTGCAGCGGCGTGATCTCGGCTCACTGCAATCTCAGCCTCCCGGGTTCGAGCAATTCTCCTGCCTCAGCCTCCCGAGTAGCTGGGACTACAGGCGTGCGCCACCACACCCAGCTAACTTTTTTGTGCTTTTAGTAGAGACGGGATTTCACCATGTTGGCCAGGATGGTCTTGATCTCCTGACCTTGTGATCCGCCTGCCTCGGCCTCCCAAAGTGCTGGGATTACAGCATGAGCCACTGTGAACGGCGAATTTTTTGTATTTTTAGTAGAGACAGGATTTCACCATGTTGGCCAGCCTGTTCTTGAACTCCTGACCTCGTGATCCACCCACCTTGGCCTCCCAAAGTGCTGGGATTACTGTTGTAAGCCATCACGCCAGGCAAAACTTTTTTTTTTCTTGAGATGGGGTCTTGCTCTGTCACCCAGGCTGGGGTATTGTGGCACAATCTCAGCTCACTGCAACCTTCACCTCCCTGGTTCAAACAATACTCCTTCCTCAGCCTCCCGAGTAGCTGGGATTACAGACCCCGGCCACTATGCTAATTTTTGTGTTTTTAGTAGAGATGGGGTTTCACCATGTTGGCCAGGCTGGTCTCGAACTCCTGGCCTCAGGTGATCCATCTACCTCAGCATTCCAAAGTGCTGGGATTACAGGCATGAGCCACCACACCTGGCCTGGTTGAAGCTTAAATCTGCATTTGAGCTACCAAAAGAAATAGGGACTGGAGCTTTTGGGAGGGAGGTGATGACTCAAGAAATGGGAGGGTAAGGGGAAGAACTACACTGTGAACAAAGGTTGTTTTGTGATGCAGATAAAGTCTCGAGGGTAGCAACCTTCAGAAGAATAGGTAAAAAGTCTATCTGGGTGTGGAGATTTTTAGTTTCTTCTGCTAGTTAATCTCTGGTTAATGTGGATTTCAGGGAGAGGGGTTCACACAATTATGTTCCTTCTGGAAGAACTTCCCTCCCTGCATTTCAGGAGCTATAGAGATCAAGAGACAGGGGGACGAGGGAAGATCAAAGATAGCTTAGTTCTGAAGCTGATTCTTTAGTTCAAAGTACTTTAGCATATCAAAGCATCATACTTTGGGATATCATTTTCTGAGCCCAACATTGATGTCTTTGCAAATATTTTCAAAATCTCATGGTTCTTGAGAGTATAACACATGTAAAGTCCATCCACCTTGTGGCCCCACCTTAGCAAGGAAACACTAGTCCAGTCTCCAAAATTTGTTTAACATCAGTTAACACCTTTTTGTAGATTTTTAAGGAAAATAACTCAGGAGTTGGGATTATATTAATAACACTCAGTAAATGTTTTGAAATTTTCTTTCTGTAACTCTCCATTTCCCATATATATTCTAGCTGCTCCCCAAATCTTTTATTTCCTCTTTCTCCAAACTCTGCCAATTTCCCCCCAAATCCAGGGCCTACTAATTTTGGTAACATCTTCCTGCCTTTTGCCATATTCCAGAGCTATTCACTTCTGTGTGACTGTACCTCCGGCTTTCCCAGTCAGGCAGCTGTGGGTGCTCTCCTCGCCCAAATCCACGAAGGCGCACTCGACCCTGGGAAATAATGTCTGCCACAAAAGGAATTCCATCTTAGAAGGGGAGAGGTGATGTGACCTCTTGTATATTAATATCTCTATCTGTTCAAGTGCTTCTCTATTTATTTTCTGTTAAGTAAGTATAAATCCATCAGTGACCAAGGAGTTGATTCAAATTCAGGTGTGTGAGGAGAGAATCTTCCAGTATTTGAGGACAAGAGAAGCCAAATTTTATGGTGATTTACATGTAGCAATTGAAGACCACCAAGGGAGACTTATTTTTCTGCTTTTGGTGTGTTGTAACTTATTTTCATTTATACTGTTTTGAAGACGGGTTGGGAAGAGGAGACTGAAGAATTAAAAGCCCTGTGTTAGGCCGGTCGCGATGGCTCACGCCTGTAATCCCAGCACTTTGGGAGGCCGAGGCGGGCGGATCGCGAGGTCAAGAGATCGAGACCATCCTGGCCAACATGGTGAAACCCTGTCTCTACTTAAAAAATATAAAAATTAGCTGGGCGTGGTGGTGCGCACCTGTAGTCCCAGCTACTCGGGAGGCTGAGGCAGGAAAATTGCTTGAACCCAGGAGAAGGAGACTGCAGTGAGCCGAGATTGCGCCACTGCACTCCAGCCTGGCGCCTGGCGATGGAGCAAGACTCTGTCTCAAAAAAAAGCCCTGTGTTAGAGGAATCTGTATGTGCAGTTTCCTTATTACCTGTATGTGTCATCCTCAGGGATGCTGCATGGCCTGGTGAAAGAACACAGGCTTTGGAACTAGATATTCATGTATTTATACTTAAGCTTGAATCCCATCTCAGTTACTTTCTGGCTGAGTATAATTTACAGAATGACAGTTATTATCAGGGGCACAAAGGAAGTATTGTCATCTGGAAATAAACATAAGAGCTGTTTTGCAATATTATTGTGAGGACTAATGAAATAATTTTGTAAAATGCTTAATACAGTACCTGTCATATAATAATATTTAATCATGGTAATCTACAATAGTAATAATCATGGTCAATTATGTTAATAATAGCATTGAGGATGGGCATAGTGGTTTACACCTGTAATCCCAACACTTTGGGAGGCCAAAGAGGGAGGATTGCTTGAAGCTAGGAGTTCAAGACCTGGGCAACATAGCAAGGCACTGTTCCTACAAACAAACAAACAAAAAACTTAGCCAGGGCCGGGCGTGGTGGCTCATGCCTGTAATTCCAGCACTTTGGGAGGCCGAGGCAGGTGGATGGCGAGATCAGGGGTTCAAGATCAGCCTGGCCAAGATGGTGAAACCCTGTCTCAACTAAAAACTACAAAAAGTAGCCAGGTGAGGTGGTAGGTACCTGTAATCCCAGCTACTTGGGAGGCTGAGGCAGGAGAATCACCTGACCCTGAATGGCAGATGTTGCAGTGAGCCGAGATTGTGCCACTGTACTCCAGCCTGGGCAACAGAGCAGGACTCCATCTCAAAAAAACAAACAAACAAACAAACAAAACTTAGCAGGGTGTGGCGGTGTGTACCTGTAGTCCTAGGCTAAGGCAGGAGGATCATTTGAGTCCAGGAGTTGAGGCTGCAGTGAGCTATGATCACACCACTACACTCCAGCATGGGTGACAGAGTGAGACTCTGTCTCTAAAAAAGAAAGAAAAACAGAAAGACTAATAGCTTTTTTTTTTTAACTAGAGTTTGAGGGCTTCTGTCAAAATTTTCTGTTTCTAACTTCTTTGCTTGTTTTTTTAAAATATATTTTATTTTTAAAATAAAGACAAGCAGCCGGGTGCGGTGGCTCACGCCTGTAATCTCAGCACTTTCGGAGGCTGAGATGGGTGGATCATGAGGTCAGGGGTTCAAGACCAGCCTGACTAACATGGTGAAACCCAGTCTCTACTTAAAAATACAAAAATTAGCTGGGCGTGGTGGTGCACACCTGTAATCCCAGCTACTTAGGAGGCTGAGGCAGGAGAATTGTTTGAACCCTGGAGGCAGAGGTTGCAATAAGCCGAGAGTGCACCACTGCACTCCAGTCTGGGCAACAGAGCGAGACCCCGTCTCAAAAAAAAAAAAAATAGAGACAAGGTCAGCCAGGCACGGTGGCTTATGCCTGTAATCCCAGAACTTTGGGAGGCCAAGGCAGGTGGATCACCTGAGGTCAGGAGTTCGAGACCAGCCTGGCCAACCTGGTGAAACCCCATCTCTACTAAAAATACAAAAAAATTAGCTAGGCATGGTGGCATGGCCTGCACTTGTCATCTCAGCTACTTGGGAGGCTGAGGCAGGAGAATCACTTGAACCAGAGAGGCAGAGGTTGCAGTGAGCCAAGATCACACCATTGCACTCCAGCCTGGGTGACAGAGTGAGACTGTCTAAAAAAGACATAGAGAAAAGGTCTTGTTCTGTTGCCCACACTGGCCTCAATTTCCTGGGTGGGAGTGATCCTCCTAACTTGGCCTCCCAAAGTGCTAGTTTTACAGGTGTGAGCAAGTATGCCTGGCCTGTTTCTAACATTTTATAGTCAGTCATAATACTGTTTTATGCTGGTTTTACTTTAAAAATATATTTACAATAAAAGCAATTACTTAATAAATATCAGTGACATGCAAATATATAATTAATAAAACTTCTTATATCAGTGATTGATGTCAATAACCAACAATTTGAATAAGCTCTTCTAGGTAACTGGAAGTGACTGTAACTTACCTGTAATTTACACATTCTCACCAGCTTCTCTCCTAGTCCCTTCTTCATGACCACCAAGGAGAGCTAGAGGACCTTAAAGAGGAGGCTCAGAATAGTACTGCTTTGATTTTGGCAGCATGCATATTGTTTCTTCAGCTAACTCAGCATGCTTGAGATCATTTTAACAGCATAGTGTTATCATGTGGTTTCAGTAGAAAAAGTCCCTATGTAAAAATAGCACCTTCTTCCTCAGCATGTCTGCTCCCTTTAATGAAAATAAGGCTTTAGCTTAGACTGAGCCAATGCAGCTATCAAGGCGAGAGCTAAAATCTCATCTGCTTCAAATGCTGTTAGCCAAATTCACTAACAATGGTACTTAGAGTCATTGACAATAGAAAGACAATGCAGTCAGTCATGAACAATACAGGATAATTCATACCCAATACACAATACTTAAACAGCAGTTTTCTAGAATGAATCCCAAGAGAACATGATCAATGAGAAAAGTCACATTTGCTATACAAGAATATTTATGGTGGCTGGGCACTGTGGCTCACACCTGTAATCCCTGCAGTTTTGGAAACCAAGGCGGGTGGATCACCTGAGGTCAGGAGTTCGAGACCAACCTGACCAACATGGAGAAACCCCGTCTCTACTAAAAATACAAAAAAGTAGCTGGGCGTGGTGGCAGGCGCCTGTAATCCCAGCTACTCAAGAGGCTGAGGCAGGAGAATCACTTGAACCCAGCAGGTTGAGGTTGCAATGAGCTGAGATAGAGCCATTGCACTCCAGCCTGAGCCACTAGAATAAAACACTGTCTAAAAAAAAAAAGGGCTGGACATGGTGGCTCACGCCTGTAATCCCAGTACTCTGGGAGGCTGGGGTGGGCGGATCATCTGCGGTTAAGAGATCGAGACCAACCTGGCCAACATGGTGAAACCCTGTCTCTACTAAAAATGCAAAAATTAGCCAGCTGTGGTGGCGCACACCTGTAATCCCAGCTACTCGGGAGGCTGAGGCAGGAGAATCCCTTGAACCCAGGAGGTGGAGGATGCAGTGAGCTGAGATCACACCATTGCACTCCAGCCTGGAGACAAAGCAAGACTCTATTTCAAAAAAACAAAAAACAAAACAAAACAAAATAATATTTATGGTAATACAAACAAACCAAAAAGGAGGAAAAAGAAAAAGAATCAGGAGCATTCACAAATTCTTGTTCAACCCATTTAAGACAAAAAAAGTTTAATATAATTTAAGCCATATGGAAACCTAGTAGTAGGTTGCTTCTTCTTAGAGAGTGGTGTTTCATTCATTCTTACTAGCCTGTATTCTATCACACCTTTTTCCATTTTGAGATTGGAAAACTTCTATGTGCATTATTGATATGAAAATAAAACAGAACAAAGGTATCATTTTATTTTATATTTTTAAAGAAAGACACAGATACACTTTTAAAAATTATCCTGGAAAACATAGTTTTAGGACCTATTCTCAGATCACCAATGTTTTTTCTTATTATCGTCAGAATCCAATCCACATCCCGCTTAATGGCTTGATTAATTACGCTTATCAGAGTTCCCTCAGAAGAGTGGCACCAGGGTGGGAGGTATGGCTATAAATATATACGGCTCTGCTACTGTGAGTATAGTTCACTCAAGGAATAGACTATAATCAGTATAGTCTATCAGTATAGTTCAATCAAGAATTTGGCAAAGGCAATGAATGGAAAGATGTCCGTCTTACGATCAACAGAAATTTGACTTTCATTGAGAGCATCTACTCATAGAACAGACAGAATATTATCAGTAGCTTAGTTTGGGTCCCAGAAGTCTCTCCGCTCTTTTACGAGGGAGAGAAAAGGAGAAGTGCAATTTTATTTTGCGATCTATTCTCCGCAGAAACCAGACCATTCTTAAGGAAAGAATGTTTCTTTTTTGCAAACCCTAAGAAACTCTTTGAAAGTCATTTGAGGCTGTCAGATACCTTTTATTTATTACAACAAACAGAGATGTGTACAGCCTCATTTCCCTTGGTGTTATTGCAATTGTCACTGGGATATCAGTGACTATCTGCAATGCTATCCTTGTAGATTGCATTATCAGCATCTGTTTAGCCCTTTTATCTACTATTTCAAAGTAATCTGGAAGATGTCCTCTGTCAATTAAGAGAGACCACAGTGACTTACACACAGTAGGCATTCAGCAAATTTTAATTAGCCCCAGGCTGCCTCCTTCCACCACCCCCAGCCTCTTTTAGCTGTAGGAAAATGTAGAATCAAATGACTTAGAGGCTGCAAGAGCATTATACAGTGACCAGCACAATCTTTGTTTCCAGCCAAAATAGATTTCAGAGGAACTATACTTAAAACATTTGGGTGGAAATATTTAGCGGGCCATTTCAAAAATGAAGCCAAAATTTGAGAAGAAATTTAGGAACTGAGGACATACATTGTGAAATCATTTACCTGGAAGTTTGTAACGAAGCTGTAAAAGTGAATCAATTTATGGAGATCGTGTAAGAAAGAAAAGGGTAAGGACAGAACCCCATATTTAAGAGGAAATATGAAGAGGAAGAGAGCCCTGAAAAGAAAATAGACAAATCAGTCAATGAACTAGGAAGAAAATTACTTGTATTTTCTTATTTACTTTCAATAGAAACTATAAGAAGTGAGTTTCAAAAAAGGTCAATTGTGTTAACAACTACAAAACATTCAAGGTAGATAAAGACAGAAAATGTCATTGATGATCGGGAAGTTGCTAGTTAACCTAGTTACTAGAATAGTTGCTGCCGAAACCAGCTTGCAAGAATTAAGAAATGAATCTAGGGCAAGGAAGTGGAGGGAATGAGAAAAGTGACTCTTTCAAGAGATCTGACAGTGGTAGGAAAAAAGAGCATTAGTTCAGTGTCTCAAACGGGTGGCGGAGCCAGGAGTTCCCATGTGGGGCCCATGCTGAGCCTTGACATAAGTACTATGAATATAGTGAGGCGGGAGGATTTTTTTTCATCCAGGAGTTTGAGACTGCAGTGAGCCATGATGGCACTACTGCAATCCAGCCTGGGTGACAGCCTCTGTCCTACAAAAAAAAAATGATGTGGGTCCCATGATGAGTCATAATGTAAGTACTATGAATATGGTAGGTTGCAAAATGAGTGCAAAATCCTTCCGTGTGTTTATGTTCCTTTGCCCTGTGACTTTGTAGCCCCTCCCATCAAGATATGGAGTCTGTTTCTCCCTTTGAACTTAGATTTGGTCACATGACTTGCTTTGGCTGCTGGGACATTAACGAACATGACACGGTAGAGGCCTAAACAGTGCTTGCACAACGGTGTTCACCTTCTCTTTTCCACTTTGTGAACAGGTTTAGGCTTGTCTGCTGCAGATTGAGAGATGGCATGGGGAGCATGGGAAGAGGCCTCAGCTCTTGCAGCTAACCCTCCAGATATGTGAGTGAGTTGAGCCCCAGTTGAACCTACTCGGATTAGGAAAATTGCCCAGCGAGCCACAGAATGGTGAGAAACAAACAATAAATGTTTGTTATTGTAACCCACTACCTTTTAGGGTAGTTTGTTACACAGCAAAAGACGTGATACAGTGAAATTTCTTCCTCTTGTGTCTATTCTCTGGATATACTTACTTCTGAAGAGACAAGATAAGACACAAGAGTGGTGGGTGACATCGTCTTAGAAAACAAAGGACAACAAAAATTGCAAATACTGATAATATCCTATCCATCCTGTGGTCAGACCCTAAAAATCATAAATATTCAGAGTGCAGCTGTGACTATACATTTTTGACCAATGTCAAAAAGATCTCAACATCAAGGAGTTCCTTGTCAAAAAGTCTGTAATTTATTTATGGCACAAACACAGGGTCATTTCTCCACATTCATATTATAATCATATAGAGAATCCTTTTTTTTTTTTTAATAGAGATGAGGTTTCACCATGTTGGCCAGGATGGTCTTGATCTCCTGATCTCATGATCTGCCCACCTTGGCCTCCCACAGTGCTGGAATTACAGGCATGACCCACTGTGCCCAGCTATCATATAGAGAATTCTATATCAATATGGTGCCAGTTTTTTAAAGTCTGGTGCTGGACATAGTGGCTCACATCTGTAATCCCAGCACATTGGGAGGCTGAGGTGGGAGGATCCCTGTGGCCAGGAATTTGAGACCAGCCTGACCAACATAGTGAGACTCCATCTCTACAACAACAACAAACATAAGCAGGGCATGATGGCATGTGCCTGTAGTCCCAGCTACTCAGGAGGGTAAGGCAGGAGGATTTTTTGAGTCCAGGAGTTTGAGACTGCAGTAAGCCATGATGGCACTACTACATTCCAGCCTGGATGACAGTCAGCCCCTGTTCTACAAAAAAAAAAAAAAAAAAAAAAAAGTTTGGTGATTTGATTTCCATAGCAGCTATCATTTCATATAAAGGCTATAGATAATATATTAGGAGTGTTTTCGGTTAAAGCAGAAAGACTAGAAACCAGCACACACACAGACCTGGGGCTGAGAGCAGAATCCACTATAGTGGTACCAGCAGGGAAGCCCATTCCCACCTCTGGGTCCAGGAAAGATTGCTGTGGATGCACGCACAAGCGCTGTATGTTTCACCAGCCCCAGAGGGCATCTTGACTCACTACCCAGTAGTACAGCTGACGTTCACAGCAAGGACTCAAAGCCGTCAAGAACATGTTAAATGATGTTCAGTATGTGCTGTTTAATGAGGCTGAGAAGAATAGAAGTCATTTTATTACAATTTCCATGAACATGGTTAAAGTTTATAAAAGTTTGGTGCTTATACTGTCTGAGCTTCAGTTCACCGGAAAACTCACTTCTTTGCGACTCCCCGCTTTCTGACGATACGGATTGGTGAGGTAATAATTTAGACATATTCATTTGGCATTATAATGCACACTAAGACTAGAACACAACAATTATTTCCAGAGACAGAAGAGAAGCCTTGTTCAGCAAATGGAGAGTAGAACAGTACTTTGTTCAAATTAGGAAATAGACGTTGATGTGACTTCTTCATGGTGTGTATTTTTCTTTTTTCTTAAACATCTGTCAGCATTCTGTGACCTCCTCTGCTTTTAGTTCACATTTGCCTGGGGCCAGATAGTATCGTTAACCACTTTGCCTCTTGACTCAGCAAGTACTGGACTGGCCTTTTGTCCTCTTTGTTCAGCAATTTCAGGCTTTAATCAGCCTCCATAGAGGGTCCCTCTTTAGTGAACCTACGTCTTGAACTCCTAATCCTCCTCCATTCTTCTCATTGTCCTCCCCACATGGCGTAAGTATTGTCATCCCAGCTTATCACATCTAATATTTTTAATTCATGAAAAGCTCACATATCGGTTTCAGTGTAGAACACATTAGTGGTTCTTCAGCCCTTCATGCCACCTTGTCTAGTGTATCATCCAATAGGTCTAGTTTGATAGCACCCCAGGCTACAGGCACCCAGCACCCTGTTCTCTAATTCAAGGATCATAGAACTGAGTGACACACCTGTGTACTATAATATTCTCCTGGTGCTTTTATTAAATTTCCAAACATTTCTGTCAGTTATCTAACATAATCTAACACTCTCCAAATACCAGCTCTCTACTATATGGGATTTTTGCATTGGATAAAAGTATTTTTAGAGGCAACGTGAATTATTTTTTAAAAAAGTACTGACTTTGGTGTAACACTTGAGTTTTAGTCCTGTTTCTGTCTCATGGTAACTATATGATCTTTGAGCATTTTCTTAACCTCTCGGACCTTTAGTATTTATCTCTATAAGGAAGTCACTGCAAGCATGACATCAGGGTTAACGTCACTGAAAGGGTTAACTCATTGAAAGGGTTAATTCATGTATGTAAAGCACTTAGTATAGTTCCTAACCAGGGAAGATACTCATAAATATTGACTGTTTTCATTTTCTCCCTTCTTCATAATCTGTCTCATTTGATTTTGTCCTTTGGATATTGGTTGCTTTTAACTAAGGCCATGTATAATAAAACTTTTTCAATAATTTTTAATTGTTTATTTTTTTCTCAGACAGAGTCTTGCTCTGTTGCCCATGATGGAGTGCAGTGGTACCATCCCAGGTCACTGCAACCTCCATCTCCCAGGTTCAAGTGATTTTGTGCCTCAGCCTCCTAAGTAGCTGGGACTACAGGCACTCACCACCACACGCAGCTAATTTTTGTATTTTTAGTAGAGACTGGGTTTTGTCATTTTGGCCAGGCTGGCCTCAAACTTCTGACTTCAAATGATCAGCCCACCTTGACCTCCCAAAGTGCTGGGATTAGAGTCATGAGCCACCCTGCCCACCTAAAATTTTCCAAAAATTTCTATGAACTTCCCACTTCTCACCAAGCATATGAGGGTGGGGAGGGCTGGGAAATCTAGGAACTGCCCTTTCATTAGTTTGGGGCTGGTATTTGAGAGCACATCTCCCAACTTCCACTTTATATCCCGTGCTTCCTGCCTGCCACGTACTGTCTTTCTTTACACACCCCTAGAATTCAAGAATGGAAGAAGCGCTTGTCAGAAAAACCATTTTCTCTTACCTCCAATGTTGGAAAGTTCTGGCTTCCAAAATGAGAATTTTCGCCTTCCAGAACGATTGTAAAGCTTACCTATGCCCTTTCTTATAATCCCGTTCTTTATTTTTTCCCAAATGCTTTGGTCCAAACAAGTCTAAAACTCTAACCCCTGTTAAAATTCTGACCCTAAGGCAATGATATTAGGAGATGGGACCTTTGGGAAGGTGATTAGGTCATGAGGGCAAAGGCCATGTGAATGGGATTAATGCCCTTATTAAAATAGGCTTAAGGGACTTCTTTTTTTCACTCTTCTGTGTGATGGCTCAGCCAGAAGTCACCATCTATGGACCAGGGAATGGACCGTTACCAAACACTGGATCTGCTAGTGCCTTGATCTTGGACTTCCCAGCCTCCAGAACAGTGTGAAATGAATTTCTGTTGTTTATAGCCACCCAGTTTAATGGTATTTTGTTACAGCAGCCTGAGCACACTAAGACATCACAGGATGAGGAGAGACTAATCTGATTGGTGATTTTAGAAAAGTACTGAACTGGCTCAGCTCCTCCGGGCTTTCTCTTTAGGGATGCCTGCCTACAAGTCAAACCACCCTTCAGCTCCAGCTTTCATGTGGCATCCCACATGGACTGGAGGGTCGCATAGTGAGAGCAATACGTACCTCCGTTCAGCTGCCTGAGTGAGCTCGGCAGATCCAGTGTGGCTCTTTCTATGGGTCCAAGAAATTGACTCCAGGCAAAGGAGAAAGACCCTGATTTTCGCCATCCTCCTATTCTCTAGTTCAGCTTTTTTCAGCAAGAAAGCAGATATTTGGATCTCAATGGACTCTTGTGACTGTTTCTCATTTGGTACCTCAGGCATCTCAATAGCAGCCTACTAGTGTGAACAGGATTTAGCAAGACTTCATCTCTTCTATTCCTTCTCACTAGTGTATAGTTATTGTGGGCATATTAGTAGAGGAGGAGTTTAACAACGAAGTTCCCGCAGTCCAATCTCACTCATTCTCCCAAGGAGAATGACGCTTGGAAGATACTGAGTCACCCATACTCACATGAGTAGCCAGTGACAGAACCAGGGCTTGGAACAAACCCAGGTACACTGACTCCTGGTCCAGTATTCTTGCCAGGGTGCTATGTTGCTTCTTCTTGGCTAAGTAGAATTCAAAGCAGGTATGTGCTGGTGGACAAAATTCTCTGGACTCCTACCTTGGGCTCCAGCTCTCTCCTAGGTTTCCATTCTGTGTTTGATGTGGATCCAGTGATTACTAACTTCTGGTCCTCTTCTCCCACCTGGGAGTGAAAACTGCATGCATTACACATCAAGTTATCCCCAACTTGTCTGCAGGCCCCAGGAGAACTGAAGATTCATAAAAAACAATTCTTGAGTCTTCTAACTCAAAAACCATCTTATAGGAAGTAAGGCTGTGTAAGTTTTGTGTAAGGCATGTAGGGTCAGTTCTAATAGTCCAGGAATTTTATAATAGTGCATTTTCTAGGTGTAAGCTCTGTGGAGTTGTCTTATCCTTTTTTAGTATTTTATTTTTCTTTCTTTCTTTCTTTTTTTTTGACATGGAGTTTCACTCTTCTCACCCAGGCTGGAGTGCACTGGCGCAATCTCAGCTCACTGCAACCTCCACCTGCCAAGTTCAAGAGATTCTTCTGCCTCAGCTTCTTGAGTAGGTGGGATTACAGGCACCCACCATCATGCCTGGCTAATTTTTGTGTTTTTAGTAGAGACAGGGTTTCGCCATGTTGGACAAGCTGGTTTCAAACTCCTGACCTCAGGTGATTTGCCTTCCAAAGTGCTGGGATTACAGGCATGAGCCACCGTGCCCAACTTTTTCTTAGTGTTTAATGTCATAAAGTCTAGAATCCCCCTAGAATGACAAATGTGCTGTGGCAAATGATATTTCCCATCAGTAATTTTGACTTATTATTTCCAAATGAGGCAGGATTGCCATGAGAAATACGTATCACTGTACAATGGGTATAACCATAGTTGAATACACCGCAAGTCTAAAATCACGTGTTTTTCAACCACTCTAACAAAGGTAAAGGGGTAGGATCATTGGGAAAGTATTCCTTATGTCACTCACAGATAATTTGTATCTCTACTTTCAGGTCCTGACAACATATGCTTGATGCCAGCTTATTGGACAGCATCAGCAGAGCTGGGGCCTCTGTTGTCTGAAAGAGAGAGAAGACCCAGGGACTGTGAGCAGGAGAGATGGCCGGTCTCTGGAAGGCCCAGGTGATGGGGACTTCCAGAGGGTGTGCGTGGGCATGGCTGTGCTTGGTGGTGAGTGGAACACGAAGGTGGGGCACATGGGAGGGTTCTGTGTTTCCTTTCATGCCTTGGCTTCCTGGAAGCTCTTAGCTGGCAGTAGCCACCTCCCAGGAGAAGAGGCTGCTGCAGCCCCAGTGCAGTGAGACCCAGGGCAAAGCCTCCAGTCCACCAACCTGGGAGACTGATAATTAAGTGTCCTAACTAGAAATTTGTTTCTTTATAAGAATGCTATATTTTGAAAACATGAAAACTATTCTATTTGTAATCTTCCTCTTCACCCATTATCATCCCCAGCAGCTTAATGAACCAGAAAAATGCTACCTTTTAAAACAGGAGTTATAACCTGAGAAAAGCTTCTATCAGGTAGAAAGGGGCAGGGGTCAGGGGTGAGGGGAAGGTCCTTTTGTCTTGGAAAACTATGAAGATTAAGCAGTTAGCATGGATGTTCTGATTTGACCTTCTGGGGCAAAATTCTGGAGGAAAGAGCAATGAGATGGGTTGAGAAATCTAAAAGCAGAGTTTATACTCCACTCTTTTTTTGTTGTTTTTGAGTTGGAGTTTTGCTCTGTTACCCAGGCTGGAGTACAATGGCACAAACTCCGCCTCCCAGTTTCAAGCGATTCTCCTGCCTCAGCCTCCCAAGTAGCTGGGATTACAGGCGCTGGAGCTGAGGGTCTCCCAAAGTGCTGGGGTTATAGGCGTGAGCCACCTCGCCTGGGCTATACTCCACTCTTCTAACCATGAAATCCGTGACTCCCGTAGCTCATTCGCAGGCAAGCTGTATCTCCCACTCAAACTGCTGGAGGAGACCACCACTCATGGTGCTCCACTGGACCAAGAAGCCTCATGAGCAGAATAAAAATGGGGCACAGCACAGTTAGTTGGAGAAGGCTAAGTTGGCATTCCTAAGCTTCCTTTACTAGCCTGAACACCCAAAGTACCAGGAGTTCCTGCCAGCTCTGGGGCTGCAGAACTTAGATAATGAGGCTGACCCGGGTTTGCCAGGTGATTACCATGGGACAGGGAAAGAGACTCTGGCATAGGGCTGCAGGGCACGCCACCTAGGCTGGGAACTGACTGACACTCAGGAGTCGCAGAGCCAGGGCCTCAGGGCCTGACCAAGCTAAGACCGGAACAGGTTATCTGGCAGTTTCCCTGCAAATATAGCTGCTACCGTTTCCTCTTCTATCTAGATGTATGGAGACAAGGAGTCTATTTTCCCTCCCCTTGAATCTGGCTGACGTCGCACCTTGTTTCGACCAAAGGATTGTGGCAGAAGTGATGGTATGCTGGTTTGAGGACTTAGCCTGGCAGCTTTTGCTTTTGTTCCCTTGGAAGCCAGTTACCATGATGTAAAGAAACTGGTCACAACCCTGAGTGGTAAGAGGACGTGAGGAAAAAGACCCTGGAAGATAAAAGGCCAGCTTGGATGTTCCAGCCCCAGGCAAGCTCCCAGCTGAAAACAGCCTACACCTTGGGGAACAGAAAATTTGCTCAGCAAAGCCCAGTAAATCCACAAAATCATGAGATATAATTGTTTTCATGGCCAAAATGTTGGTTTAACCCACTAAGTTTTGAGATGGTTAGTTATACAGCGTAAGGTAACTATAATAAACAAAAATTTATCTGTCATAGATTTAATCACTGGGCGTGGCTGTGCTTGGTGGTAAGCGGGATCCAGCCCAGCCAGAAACAAGCCCATCCCAGTAGTAGAAACCAGCAAGAAACCAGAGAACAAACAACCCTCTACCTTCATGCACTCATGCACTGTCTTGGGAAGAAGCAGCAGGAGGGGAAGAAAGAAGTTAGAAAAGCAGGTGTGAGGCCAGGCACAGTGGCTCAGGTCTGTAATCCCAGCACTTTGGGAGGCTAAGGTGGGTGGATCTCCTGAGGTCAGGAGTTTGAGAGCAGCCTGACCAACATGGTGAAATCCTGTCTCTACCAAAAATACAAAAAATTAGCTGGGCTTAGGGGCGTGCACCTGTAATCCCAGCTACTCAGGAGGCTGAGGCAGGAGAATCTCTTGAACCCAGGAGGCAGAGGTTGCAGTGAGCCGAGATCACACCATGGATTGTACTCCAGCCTGGGCCACAAGAGAGAAACTCCGTCTCAAAAAAAAAAAAAAAAAAAATAGAAAAGCTGGTATGGTAGACAGAGTCATGGCCTCCAAATATGTCCACATTCTAATCCCCATAACCGGTGAAAAATTACCATACAGGGTAAAGGGCAGTTAAAATTGCTGATGGAAAGCCAAGCACGGTGACTCTTGCCTGTAAGCCCACTGTGGGAGGCTGAGGTGGGAGGATCCCTTAACCCCAGGAGTTTAGGACCAGCCTGGGCAACATGGTGAAAACCCATCTCTACAAAACATTAGCCAGGTGCCATTGCACTCCAGCCTGGGCGACAGAGTGAGACCTCTGTCTCAAAAAAAAAAAAAAACGTATTTGATGGAGTTAAGATTGCTACTCAGCTGACGTTAAAATAAGGAGATTAACCAGGATTGTCTGGTTGGACTCTGTAATCACAAGAGTCCTTAAATGTGGAAGAGTCAGGTCCGAGGGGAGAGATGTGAGAACTCTACAACTGTTGCTGGTTTGGAAGATAGAGGAAAGGACCATAAACCAAGGAATGTGAGCGGCCTCTGGAATCTGGACAGTACAAAGAAATGGATTATCCCCTAGAGCCTCCAGAAAGAGACATTGCCCTGGTGACATCTGATTTTAGCCTAAAGAGACCCATTTTGGACTTCTAAGTATAGAAGGACGAAATAATAAATTCATGTTGTTTCAAGCCACTAAATTTGTGTACTTTTTTGCTTTTGTGTTTGTTTTTTTGACAAAAACAGAAAACGAATACAGGTAAATTGTAGGTATTAAATGATTGCTCCAAATAAGACTATCTTAAGATGGAAAAGGCCGAGATGGCTTTAAATAGCAATTTTAGGAGATTTTTTTCATAGCACCCAGTGTGGGGGAGGCCAGAGAATTAAGATTAGATCTTTCATGGGAAACAAAAAATTACTTGATTTTCACACTCTTGAGTATAGAGAGTTCAGTTTGGGACCTGTTGGACATTTGTTCTGAAACTTGATTTTCTGTTAAAACAAACTCTCCTTGGAAGAGTCACACATTGAACTTTTCAGAATGGGTGAGTTTATCTGATTGCTTCTGAACACAGGGCTTGAATGAGGGAGAATGGAGGAACTAGTCAAGCCTTTAGCATCCAGATTCCTGGGTTGGGGAGGAGGTAAAGAGGCCACGTAATTCCCGACTCCAAGGATGTGGCAGACACCATTGCTGTCCCTGAGCAGAGCTGTTATCAGTCCCACTCAATGCCTCTCTTTATGAACAGTCTCAGAGACGCCATAAATTCTGCATCGTGTGGCACTGAGTGCAGGCAAGAGTTCATTATGCCCATCAGCGAGACCAAGTGCTTCACGTTTCCTAGGGCCCTCACATTTTCATTGCTTCTTTCCACTGCATTTCAGATACCTGTGGTTTCAGCTCTGTAATTGGAACATCACATTTCATCATCGGTCTCTGGTTCTCCAAAGTAAAGGCTTTTTGAACCAAAATTTAAAATATCAGCTTCCCATGATCATTAACATCAATTATTATTCTTCACTCTTGGGGTGACACTTAACCATACAATGTGAGAAACACCATTGAATAAGTAATAATGAAGTACTTCATAATACTACCACATCATTATTGTAATGATTGTGAGGGATTTGTCATTCCTAAGACACACAAATATTCGGGGTATTTCAAGGCAACTACACAGGTCCTAGGATGCTCTTGAGTTCACCCTTCATTGTTCAGAATAGGGTGTGAGGGAGAAAGCTGGGGTAAGGAGGGGAGGGAAGCAAATCAGAGTCAGGTGATTGCTAAAGTCCTTGGGAAGCAGAAGAGTGAGTTCAAGCATCAGACTACATAAATGCGGTCAAAGTCATTCTAACATTCTGTGACTCTGGGAGGTTACTTACGTCTCTGTACCTCTCTGTGTTAGAAAAAAGGTAGGTACAGTAAGAACAGTGACTGCATTATAGGATTGATGTAATTATTACACATGAATTCATATGAAACACTGTGTTCTAAGTAGAAAGTAAATGCTTGATGAACATTTGTCTTTTGTTTTTTTTTTTTTGAGTTGGAGTCTTACTCTGTCGCTAGGCTGGAGTACAGTGGCGTGATCTCGGCTCACTGCAAACTCCACCTCCCGGATTCAAGCAATTCTCCCGTCTCAGCCTCCCAAGTAGCTGAGATTATAGGCGCGTACCACCACGGCCTGCTAATTTTTGTATTTTTAGTAGAGATGGAGTCTCACCATGTTGGCCAGGATGGCCTCTGTCTCTTGACTTTGTGATCCACCCGCCTTGGCCTCCCAAAGTGCTGGGATTACAGGCGTGAGCCACCATGCCTGGCTGAATATTAGTCATTTTTATATAGAACCCCAAAGTTGAGAAATCCACATTTTCACAAGAACACGGATATTTTCCTCACTTATTGCATTTTTATTACACTTCAAGATCAGTGTTTCATTGACTTTGATTCCCTCCTCACGTGAGCTTGGTGTCCAGTTCCCTGCATATCTGGAGTCCTTGGAAACATCTGAGAAGACTGATGCTGTTTCCAGGTTCCCTTATCAGGCCTCCGTTTCTGTTTCCCAACTGCTGCCTTTCCCCATGTGGTTCCAATACCAAAATATTTAGTCCATCTGTCCCAGAGGGTTTGGACTTTCTCTTCATTTGTGCTTCTTGAAATAATATGCTCCTGAGGCACAGACTGTTCCTTCATCACTAAAAAAGGTCAAGCATTTATTAGTCTGTGTATAAACATGACAACAAAGGAGCCCTTGTAAAAATGGAATGTTCAGCTTGGATAGAACACAGAGTAGTTCCTCTTGAATCTGGCAACTTCCCTTGGATTTCATATCCTTTAAGTACACCATGTTAATATCACTGTTTCTTTCTTGAATTCCCAAGCCTTCCTTATAAATCCCCATGAATGCTTTGAGGTGCAAGTTTATTCATTTATAAAGCCTGTAAGTACAATTTCAATTCAAGCACATTAACAAGTTGTTCAGATAAACCAATTCTTTTTTTTTTTGAGACAGGGTCTTTGTCTGTCAACCTAGGCTAGGGTGCAGTGGCATGATCATGGCTCACTGCAGCCTTGACTTCCTGAGCTCAAGCATTCCTCCTGCCTCAGCCTCTTGAGTAGTTGGGACTATAGGCACGCACCGTCACATCTGGCTATTTTTTTCTTTTTTTTTTTTTTCAGTAGAGACAAGGCTTCACTATGTGCCCAGGCTAGTTTCAAACTTCTGAGCTCAAGTGATCTTTCTGTCTTGGCCCGCCCAAGTGCTGGGATTACAGGTGTAATTCATGGATGGAAGGTGTACACTCCTGTGTGTCACACAACTACTTATTATAATAAAGGAAAATGACTTTGCTTTGCCCACCAGCTGCTGTTTCACACAGATGTGGCTCCTGTCCTTTTGAGCAGCATCCCCTGGAAGCCCAAACTCTAATTCATTTTCTTCTTGCTCTTCAGATGACGTTAACCAAACACAGAGCTCCATCACCATGGTTTTCCCATTTCTTGTGGAAGCCAACCACCATCTACATTAGCCTGCTGCCTTCTTAAGCCTGATCCTTTTGAGACGTTACATATCATGTCTCTTTGTAAAACAGCTTCTGATTCAGAACTGGTAACATAGTCCGTGTTTAAAAACGTTTTCAAACTTCCATGTTGTCTCTTTAGAAGCTGTTGTGAGACTCGAATGTATGTGAGGCCCATTAAAACCAGTTTTTTAATCCGCATTCCTTTTCCTGCTAAGATTGTCTCAATACGGGAGCATTCTACATGAACAATAGCGTTGTTGGTCTTGTTTTTTTTTTTTTTTTTTGAGGAGTCTCGCTCTGTCGCCCAGGCAGGAGTATAGTGGTGCGATCTCAGCTCACAGCCGCCTCCACCCACCATGGTTCAAATGATTCTCCTGCCACAGTGCTCACCAACGCGGGGG